>OY804547.1:7882500-8143522 GCA_963680865.1 Spergularia marina
TAATGTTGAAACTCGGGGCTGTTCCAACTTCAATAATCCCGTGGTTAGTTGATGCTTTTAATCATGAGAGTTTTATTTTGAAAGCTTCCTCGAGCAAGGAGTTTTTGCTTGGTAAGGATAATGTTCATGACATGTTTCTGTTGCCTAGAGGACCGAATGTGGTGGAATTGATTGAGACATGAAATAGGTTCACGTTTGATCAACATCCATTAAAAATGAAATGGAGGCAGAAATTTCATATTAAGGGTAATAGTGATGTGATTGGTATTGGAGAGTTTGTTAGTAGGCTGAAAAAGAAGGAGGTCGCAGATGACGAGTTCAAACAAATGTTTGTACTCTTGGCTATGTCATCTTTCTTGGCTCCAACTTCTAATTCCACGATTGATTTCAGTCTTTTACAAGCCGTTGAAGATGTGTCGAAGATTAAGGACCTTGATTGGTGTGGGTTTGTGTTTGATCAATTAATTGATGGATTCATGAAGCACAAGGTAAAGAAGTTAACATTCTGTGGAGGCTGTGTTCTTGTTTTGATGTTGGCGTACTTCCATAGGCTTGAAGTTCGTGGAGAAGTTCAACCCTGTGACTTGCCACTCATCCAACATTGGGATGACGAGAAGTTGTCAAAAAGGGTAAAGTCACAATTCAATTCTGGTTCTTTGGCTAATAGGTTGATCTCAAAGACTGTATACCCAATTTCCAAATCAAAGAATGTCCCAGAATCAAAGTATGAAGATATCACTCATACATCTGCTGGTTCTCGGTCTAATGGATGCAAGTATATTATGTTTGAGCTTCCTGAAGGCATAGAGATAGATGAGGAGATTAAGGGGAGGGCTAGTGGTGATGAAGTCCAGGAGATTTTTCTTCTTATGCAGCGAAACATTGAGGTTGTACACCTTAATGTTTTGAGTTCGCTGAATGAACTAAAAAAGAAGAGGGCTGCCTCGAGGCTTGCTGATGATGAAGGAAGTTTGAAATTGTCCCCGACACCCCCATGCTTGTTTGATCCTGATGTCCTCCGTTCTTTCGACTCTCTTTGTGAGAGTATGCAGGCAGTGAAAGAAATGACAGATTTCTTAGCAACTTATGGGCTGTCATCTCAACCACCTGTCATGACTCCCCCTTCTGGTGATGTTTGTGGTGATGAAGCTGCCCAACAACAAACCGAAAATTTTATTTCTACAGAAGATTATATCTCTGGCTTTGAAGATTTAGAACGCATTGTGTCAATGGTTACTGACGGTGTCTCAAATGAAACTACAACTAGTGTTGATGCTAGCATGTCTACTGCTATCGAGCCTGTAGAGCTTGCTCGTAGCAAGGCTGCTCATAGCAACGATGTTGCTAGTGAGTATAGGGCCAAGCCTCTTGTCACAGAGTCTGTTGTTACCGATCCGCCTGTCGCAGACCTTGGTGTTGTCAAGCCTCTTGTCGTAGATTCTGGTGTTATAGAGCCTGCAGTTGGCAAGGGTGCTGCTACCGAGTCTGCTGCTAGTGAATGTGGTGCTAGCAAGCCTTTTTCGAATCTTGCAGAGGAAATTATGCCTTCGGAAGGGGTTTGGAATAGTCTTCAGGGGCGCAACCATGATGGTGTGGGCTGCGCTCTTGACTTTGGTGGTGTCTGTGAAGATAATTTGCTCCTGTCCAATTTTATGATCAATCACAGAGAGATCTTTTCATCAATGCTTTCACTACGCAAATTTGTAGCTGACTACGTCTTTTTAGATGATTTTGACCTCCCAAATGAGTAAGTGACAAGCTTTTTCTTCATACAGTGACACTCTATTGCGCGCACAGTGACAATTGATTGTGCATACAATTACAGGCTTTTTTATACAATTGCTGACTTTTTTTATTTGCTTTTTCTAGTGAGCAGCTGGTGAACTTTGGCTTCTACCATTTTCTTCCAAGGGAAGATATGGTTACATTTCATGATCGTGAAATGATTACAAATACCATTGTTGAGTGTTTGTCAATCCACCTCAACGAGCTTCAGCAAAAGGAGAATCAACAACCGTCAAGGACCTTTTTTAGCGTTAGTCACATGGTATTTACACTCCCATTTTAGTAAAATTTTGAAGTATATTATTACTGTATGTTTTTCACCAATCCGTTTATTATGTTTATTTGTAGGGGCCATTGTTAGCTCTCAAAAAGAACAAAAAGTCGAAGGGTGCTTGTGAGGAGCTGATGTCTTGTTGGGATAATTGGAGTTTTTGTAATCGCCGGCCAATTGATCTAAATCCTGATATGGTGAGTTTTTAGTAATGCTCTTAAATCTGTGCGTTCTTTCTCTGTTTTGACAATAGAGTGACACTGTATTTTGCATACAGTGACATGACTTTGACAATAGAGTGACACTGTATTTTGCATACAGTGACACATGTTGTCAATAGAGTGACACTATATTTTGCATACAGTGACACATGTTGTCAATAGAGTGACACTATATTTTGCATACATTGACATGACTTTTGACAATAGAGTGACACTATATTTTGCATACAGTGACACATGTTTGTCAATAGAGTGACACTGTATTTTGCATATAGTGACAGGCTTTTTTTTCCTTTTATTGGTGTTTTCTAATTCTGTTCTATTTAATGTAGCTGTTCATCCCTCTACTACCTGAAGAACACTTCTTCTGTGCCTGTATCAACTTTAAATCTTGTCGAATTGAGTACCTTGACAACAGAGTTTATGCTAATTGGGACAAACATGAGTGCAAGTCAATGGCCTTGCTTGCGGTAATTACTGTAATTCTTATGGTTTTGGGTTTTTTTTTTTTTTGTGTGAACTCTGTTTGAGTCCCTTTGACAACATAAAATATGTTGATTTTCTATGTGACTACTGTGTTTTCAGTGTAAAATGCTAGGCTCTTATCTCATATCCAAATCTATTGCTCGAGGAGCTGACGTGTTGAAGTTTGGGATGGTCAATGTTGAGTTTGAATGGCAGTCAACATAACAGAATGTTGATTGCGGTATTTTCATGATAATACACATGCTGTGCTACAAAGGAGATGTGTTCTATTGTCCATTATCATCTTATAAATCCAGAATTCGTTATCGCTGCGAGCTTGCTGTTTCCTTGGTTTTGAGCAACATCAACGATTTGAGGATTGATATCCTCAAAGTGGTTGCTCAATATGTTGATGAAAAGGCTACTTTTTATCCTAATCTGCAGAAAAAGCGCGAAGAAGAAGCTGAGAAGACACGTAGGAAAAGCAAAGCCATGCCAAAGGAAGGGAAAAAAAAGAAAACAGGCGGTAAAGAAAATTCTGATACTATGTCTTCTCAGTCTTGCAGCCGTAGCGCACGCTCAAAAACTATCATCACACCTGATATTTCTGTTTTGAGAAGGGTGTCACCTGAAAAGAGTGATGGGGCTGGGTGTAGCATAGACTGCGGTCCTCCAGAAACTAAGATTACTTTTCTGTCGAAGTTTATGAGGGCCAATGGTGTGATGTTTAATAAGATGCTTAAGCTCCGAAAGGAGGTTGTGGACTACTGCTTCTTGGATGACTACAGTCAACTAGACCATCGGTATGTGCTTGAATTTGTTAGACAACTTTGATATATAATCCCTTGCAAAACAGATGGTAACGTTTTTTAGGAGAATCGTAATCTTGAAAGCTTTTTTTCTTTTCTTTTTTTTTTGTGTTTTAGGGAATTGGTTGTTAAATTTTCAAAGGATATGATGCTGTGTCGAAAAGATCTGTTAACTATGCTCCCTAGTACAATGATGAGTATAGAAGTTGCAGATTGTTGGTCGGTTCTGCTCAATATCATTGAGGCTGAGGAGACCTGTAAACCATCAAGGCTTTTCTTTGGGATTGATCACATGGGCGTTCTGTCCAGTTTGATTGATACAACATGTGACACGGATCAAGCTGACAACCTCTTTCAGATATGGTACAAGTTTTTCGATCAATGCCCAATCAAATTGAATTTTGATGCTGATTTGGTGTTTATTCCATTCTTCTACAACGATCATTACTTTGTTGTGTGTCTCAATTGGCTTCAACAGAGAATTGAAGTTTTGGATAACACCATCCATAAGGACTGGAAGGATTCTGACTTCTACCGACTCACAAAGGCAGCGGTAAGTTCAATTATACTTTTAACATTTTCACACCAATAGACATTACATGAATGATGCCTGTCACTTTATTATTCATACAGTGACATGACATTGTCCATAGAGTGATACTCTATTTGAGAAACAGTGACAGCCATTGAAGAAGACTGATACTCTATTGTAAAATAGAGTGACACTGTTTTGCTGAAAAAGTGACATTATGTTACGCATACAATGACACTATTTTTCACTCTATTCCATGGATGATGTCTGTGTTATTTTTGGACATTCTTATGCAGATTGGACCGGTGTGTGATTATTTGGATACAAAGGGTCGCAAAGTTGATGAACAATCGGCATTTTTTGACATGGAAAAGTCTGTCTGCATGGATTTCAGTTGGCAAAGTGCCGATAGTCTCAATGATGAGTCGGGGTGTTTTATGATGATGCACCTTTTTTATTATGAGGGAGTCTTATTTGATAGTAACTTGGGAAGCAAGGTAGAAAGGCGCCTTTTTCCTGCAGAGATGGCTGCTGCATTGGTGTTAAGTGACATCAATGAGGAGAGAGAGAGAGTTTTGACCCTCTCAGCTGCATTGAACCCACTGAGAAAAGATTTGTTTGAGCAATTGAAGGAGGAACGTCTAAATAAAGAAAGAGAGAAGAAGAAGAAGGTTAAGAAGCCTAAAAAGAAGACGTTATTGCCAGCAGAAAAGGTCGATCCTAAGCCGTTATTGACTGAAGAGCCTTTTCTGCGCAATATACATGGTGCGAGTGCAAGGTACGGAAATTATTCTACCCAATTAGCTTTTGGCTCTTATTCCCCCTCGGCTTTTTATATTCCAGGTTTTGACATTTTGTATGGAACTTTTGGTTTCAGGGGAGGATTATCATCAACAGGAGGACGATCTTCTCCAAGAGCACGAGGGGGATCTGCATCAATAGGCCGAGGCAGAGGTCGTGGGAGAAATACATGAATTTTTTTTTTTATCTATGTAAATCTGTACATGGCTTTTTTAGACAAACCTTTTTTTTTTGGTGGCTATGATCACAATTTTTATAGTGTGTACTCAAAGTCACTATGTTCAATGGAGTGTCACTTTTTCTGAGATAGAGTGTCACTCTGTAGACAACATACCGTCACTGTATGGAGTTTGTTCAATGTAAATGTTACTTTTTTAGAAAAACAGTGTCACTCTATATCACAATAACATAATGTCACATTCTCAAATAGAGTATCACTCTATGGTGAATGTCCTGTCACTATATGAATAATAGAGTGTCATTGATCAGAAGTACATTCAAAATTAAGTCATAAAAGCTGTAATAGAGTTTTTGAAGTGTCACTCATGGGAGAATATAGTGTCATTGTATGTGTAACATAATGTCACTTTTTCAACATAACAGTGTCACTCTATATTACAAATAACCTGCTAAGCCTACATACAATGGCATGTCACTGTTTCTCAAATAGAGTATCTCTCTATGGTGAATGTCCTGTCACTGTATGAATAATAGAGTCTCATTTGATCAGAAGTACATTCAAAATTAAGTCATAAAAGCTGTAATAGAGTTTTTGAAGTGTTACTCATGGGAGAATATAGTGTCATTGTATGCGTAACATAATGTCACTTTTTCAACATAACAGTGTCACTCTATATCACAAATAACCTGCTAAGCCTACATACAATGGCCTGTCACTAATTCTCAAATAGAGTATCACTCCATGGACAATGTCATGTCACTATATGAATAATAGAGTATCACTCTATGGACGATCTCTACGAATGAGCTTGACCCTGACTTCGAGTTTGTCTTTTGAAATGTGTAGTTTCTACAACAACCTGAATTATATAATAAGTATCAGATTTCAATTCATGAAGAAATGTAATTCTATTCACTAATAAAAATCTAGAAAAGCACAGACAAAATAGAGAAGAGTGACGCGACCTGTGGACGTGGTTGATTGCCTACAATTGTGGGAAGAGGACAGTTCCTCTTATCATGAGTTGTCAGTTGTTTGCAATTGTTACAAAATCTGGGAGCTCTCACGGCATTGACTGGTGGCTGCATCTCAGGAGTATTTTCTTGATCTAGTCCTTCGGGTGGATAAGGGCAATTCCTTCTGTCATGCTTCGCCATTTGGTTGCAGTTCTTACAAAGGCGTGCTGGCTTGCTGTCTTCAATGCCTTGCTTTCTCTGAGAGATAAGCCTCTTGCCACCACTAACACTCCCTTTGTTGCTCGATGTCTTTGGGGGGTGGATAGTGACTTCAACATTTGACTGACAGTCTAAAAGCATCTCTAATTCTTGTTCTTTGGTCAGAGGGGTTAGGTTTGGGTCTAACTTTTGCCTATACTCTTTCAGCAAAGCGCACAACGCATTTATGTCTTCCTCTTCTTTGTTTGATATGCAACCGAGAGTAGAATAGAACTCAGACCAAACAATAGAAATGGCTTTCTTACGGTTATCAAGTGCTTCCGACTCCTTGAGAATACTACCATCCAAGTCCGGGACAAGGGTTTTAAGAGCATCCTTAGTCCACCTTGTGAGTATGTACTGATCTGGTATACATTTTTTGCCCTTTCCCGGAGTAAACCCAAAGAACATGCTTACATAGCAGGCCCTTCATCGGAAAAAGCTTGCAAGAGCAGGTTGCTTCATTGGTAATTACATTGTAGACCACTTCAAATGTTTTCCTCTTTTGTGCATCCATTACCACCGTAGTTTCAATATCATCTGTCTTTGTGACTCCCGCCACCCCACAAGCACCTATGAAAGCCAACAACTCTGTTTGGAAGTCATAGAATACATTGTGGGTGTACACTTTTGATGCATGAACTTCTATAGGTAAGGGAGTCATTGTTTGAGGAAAGGAAGTGTAATTGACCTTGGTGAGAGTTTTATGCACGTACTTTTGTTGTTCGATAGCACTCTCATACCTCATCCAAAACTCTACCAAGCTCCCAAACTCACTTTGGAACTTCTTAAAGAAGCTGTTTTCACTCTCTGATCTTTGAGTTGTTCTCAAAATACAACCCATTTGCAAGTCCTTAAAGTAAATTGGTAACCACTGGTGTCGAATCTCAAAGATGTCCATCAACCAAGAAACTTCAAGTTCGAATTCAGCAATCATTTCATCCCATTTCTGCTCGAATTCATTTGGTTCGAGATCTATATCCCAAATAATGGAATTGAATCGAGTTAAGAATTCAGTTTCATTTCATATTTTTACCCCTACCTTGGCCTTCACCTTATCAGTTATATGCCACATACAAAATCTGTGTGTGGCATATTTAAAAACAGAGGGGATTGCCTTCCTTATTGCTGGATCTTGATCCGTAAAAAGACATTGTGGCTCCTTATTATCCATAGCCTCCAAGAACTTCTGAAACACCCATGTGAAGGAGTCTTCATCCTCGTGTGACAAGAGAGCACAAGCAAATGTCACAGACTTTTTGTTATGATCCACTCCAGTGAAAGGAGTGAAAGTCATGTAATATTTGTTTGTACCATAAGTGGGGTCATACGAAACTGCATCACCAAAGAGTGCATAGTTCTTCTTACCCCGTCCATCGGTCTAAAAGACCTTCGACAAACAGTCATCCTCATCAACCTCATAGGCAAAATAGAAACCCTTCTTTAGCTCAGATTTTCTCTTAAACTTGTCAATCAACATTTGTGAGTCCCTATCCCCTATGAAACACTTCATATCCCTATCGAAATTCTTAAAATCAACAAGGTTTGCGCCCACATTTTCATAGCCTTTCGCATATTCCTTGCATATTCTAAAAGATTTCGTTGCACCAACTTTAAGCTTTGTGTGGTCAATAATGGTTTTCTTATGAAACAAAGTTAGGTTTCTAGCAAGCTTTTAAAACTCCCTATGTTTCAATTTGCAAAGCCTATGATTGTGAATGTGATGGAACTTCGGAAACTACATATTTACCATCTTGGTACCTAAAAGCAATCATCGCTTCACATCCAAATCGAGTAATCTTAGTCCTTCTCTTTGCAACTCGTTCGGTATTACACTCTAAGAAGTTGTTCACTTCACTACCATCCATTGTAACAGGTTTCTTTTCCCTATTTTCTTTGAAACCTTGTTGGTTACACACAATAGATTTATAGACTATCCTGTCACTAATATCTCTTTTAGACGTATACAACCTTGTATCAAACCTAAAAGCAAGTGCATATATCTTGTAAAATTCTACCCCCTAATCCAATGTCTTAAAAAGCATCCCCAACTTAGGTGTAAACTCAGCCTCTACATTTCTAACCCACTGCTCAAAACCTCCAGGAGTAAAGGAGACAATAGATGGAGGTGTTGTAACTAATTCTGAAAATCAAGCATGAACATGAATCAACATAGAATGACAGACACACACCCTTGCAATGCCACTGAAACCCCATAAATTGACATATACTAATTTGACTCATATATAAACAACAGCGTCACATAGTGACATACACACAACCATCAAATGACACTGAACGACCATAGAATGACAAAGAATATATTTTTACATTAATATTAATTAGTGATGCTTAAAATTAAAGAATTTAACTTTAGTGTCATTGTATTTAACTTTTTAGTGTCATTCTATTGTGTAGCAAGTGTCATTGTATTCTCCAAGCTAACTTAGTGTCATTGTTTTACCACAGTGACGTACAGACAAACATCCAATGACACTGAACGACCATAGAATAACAAAGAATATATTTTTCACTAATATAAACCAGTGATGCTGAAAATTAATGTATTTAACTTAGTGTCATTCTATTGTGTAGCAAGTGTCATTGTATTTTCCAAGTAAAAAAAAACCTAAAACCTAGAAATTTAATTATGAATTAAAATTCTTCAACTAATATTCGAAATAATATCGTCATTGGATTGTTTATGTAGTGTCATTGTATTTTCTACGAAATTCTTCAACTAAAATCCGAAATAAAAACTATAAATCAAGTTCAAAATCTATATAATCAATTGTTTTTAATTCATACAATCAACATAGAACATAAATCAAACTAAACAAATCTAAAACTGAGTAATTTCAAATTTTTCCCCCAAATTTGAATCTAAAACATTCAAATTAAATTCAAAAATTGTTAAAAAAAGAAGAATCGGATTTACATACCTGTTTGCGCCGCCATTGGTGTAGCTTGCGCATCCATCGATCATTGTCAAAGAATCAGATCGAAACGAAGAAGATTAAGATCCCGATTTTAGGGTTTTAGGACAAAGAGGAGTAAAAAATTGAGGAGAGAGAAAGTGAGGAAATGTTTTTTTTTTAGTAAAGTGTGTTCTGACTGAAGTGGGATTTGACCCCTCTACGGGTTTTTTTTTTTTTTTTTTTTTTTTTTTTTTTTTTTTTTACGTGTTCATGCTTTATTCCGTGGTGTCACTCTATGGGAGTGCGCAGTTCTCACGCGAAGGGGAGTTCACTCCTGATCTCGCCTATATAGCTAGATATCAAAGTGCTAGTGGCTTCTTACTCTTAAATCACTTGTCAACGTTTATAAAACTATCAATGCAATAAAAACATGATCATTGAAGAGCCAAGGAGTAAAGACCAATTGCCGTTATAGCTTTTAAATTTGATGTTTAATGCCATATCATGGGAATAAAAAAAGTTGATCTTTATAACTGCCAAGTAAAAGAATATTGTAGAAGAAATCCGGTCAAACCAATGTTCCAACATGAAATATACTGTTATAAAACCTTCTTAAAGATGGTAAAATCGCATTTGGCATTCTAACGTTTGAGAAATCATGCAATTAAAATATATTTTTGTTAAAATATACAACAGGAAGTCTTACAACCCCCCTTAATGCATAATCTAAATAACCTAGTTCAAAAAACGCAATCAAGCATGAATCCTCAATGCATAATCTAATTAACTAGTTTAAAAAGCGCAATTAAGCATGAATTAAATTTATGTTCACACAAATTAAGAATAAACTAAATGAACTAAATTAGCATCAAGAATGATTGAAATGTCAAATATACAAGAAACTGGGGATTTAGGGTTAAAAATATTTCATACATCTTATGGAGTGCGACAGACGCGGTGGAGAAGTAGCTGCTTGCGTGTCGGTGGCAGCGACGTTGGTATCAGCATCGGCATCGGCGAGCGGACGGAGACCGAGGTTTGAGAAGGAAAGAGGAGAGAGAAGGCGCGATTGAGTTTTGACAGTGGGTTTTGTGTTTTTTTTTCCTGGGATTTATCTGCTGTCCAGTGTGTTCTTTTTTTGGTTTTCCTATATTATATTCTTTTTGAGGGGTTATTTTCCTATAATATTGGCCACGAATTTCCCGATTCTCGTGGCCTAAGTAAATCTTGGCCACAAATTTGTCTTATTCGTGGCGCAAGTGTTCATTTGCCACGAATTTTTTTATTATTCGTGGCTTAATTTTTAGTATGATTAATTGAAATTCAATTTTCCCATGATCACCATTAATCACGCCACGAATTCTGCATTTTTGTGGCATAATGCGTGGCCCAAATACTTATTTGTTGTAGTGAAAGAGATACAATAATCAAATCGTAGACATAAAAATTTTGCTTTCCATATATGACATTACAAATTCGATTGTCGAACAAACAGACGTAAATGTCTTCCTTGGATGATGCGGGTATGTTGAAACCAAACCTTAGCTTCTTTGATATGAGTTTTCTACTTTTTGAGCGGATCTGGGTAGAATGAGTCATACGGACGCAAGTTGTCTTCTTTGTTGAGCTTGTGAGGTAGAAGTCTTCTTCAAATTCGAGTGTAAACTCTTCTTGCTCGGATTTAAAAATTCTAGAATAACCAACGGTCATCGCCGGTCACAATAAAATATTAGATCGTGTCCATTAGTTTTGTAATAAGTGATCTACACCATTGAAATATGTTAATCATGGTTAAATAATTTTGATATCGTATACCCGCACCACATCTGATTACACCCCCAATAAGGTATTATAGAATATTATAGGACACCCATTTTCATCCACTCGCAGCACCACCGATCTCCACCCTGCTCATGCTCCGCCCGTCCCCGCCGCCCCCCTCATCGGCCTCAGTTTAACACCACTCTCAGCCCCAATCAACCCTCCACAAAACTTCCGATCTCGACCTCATGCTCCGCCGTACTCCCCACCCTTCTCTGTCGATGCCCGCTCCTCCTCACTAGCTTTACCATCGTCGCCGTCTTTCATAGCCTTCTCATCGTGTCCTTCTCCCCCGCCGACCGTCCGCCGATTTTCGCCAATTTCACTCTCTAATTAATGGTGGTCGTCTGGTCGATTTGATGAAGGCAGGCAGTAGGCCAGTACCGCGTGAAAGAGCTGGCTGGCGGATTGAAATCGACGGGCGAACATGTGTTAAAGATGGTGTTTTTTTTTAATTGTATATATACTGTAAATAGGATATAAAAAGTTGATTATTATCTACACTATTAGAAAGCAAAAGGTAGAGCAACTGGTTTAAGAGGGATTAATGTCAAATGTGCACATTGGTCTTTCGTTCGAGGCCCCGCTTAGTGCTATTTTGATTTTTTAGATTTTTAATGTATTTGGTGCTCAATAATTTACGCTTTTCATTTATTTTGACTTATTTAAACAACTTTTGTTTATTTAATAAATTAATTGTGGTAAAGTATTGGTATAATAAATTGTTTGCTATGAGGTTCGCATGGTTTAATTTTGACAGTGAGTTTAGTATCTCATCATAAAGTCTCATACTAATATAGAAGATGAACGTTTCTAAATCAAGTACGTACATCAGAACCTATACTCCCCTTAAACTAATGACCAAATACATGACGTCCGTTTGAGCGATAATCCGCCCATAATACTTACATACTGAATTGTAGGGACTTATCGTGTAGGGCTCGCCTCATCTAAGGAGTCCACTCTCTACAATCTCTATTTGAATCGTGGCTTGGATATCACTTGTTTTAATCTACATCACTACCCGACTCGGGATTAATATGAAATTGTCTACTATAGACTAAGGCCCCGTTTGATAGGACTGCATCTTTCTGAACTGATCTGATCTGATCTGAATGATTCTGATCTGATCTGAATGACTCTGAACTGATCTGATCTGATCTGAATGTGTTGAAATTTTGATTGAATTTCAACGAATTTGTATAAGTTATGGACCAAATACATTGATATAAATTTGAACATTTCTGATCTAATCTGATCTGATTTGAATGACTCTGATCTGATCTGAATGATTCTGAATTGATCTGAATATTACTGCAAATAAGTCATATCAAACAGGGCCTAAGTCCGCATAGTTTCAAAATTGGCTTTGCTTTTCAAAAATGCATCATACAATATATTAGGTAATTATATAGCTTATGCATCTATTTGCCGCACTTGGTAGAAAAACTAATGGGTTATTATATAACTCAATAAAACATGTATGTTATGTTCCTTGTTTTATTGGTTCAGTTTTTAAAAATTGGGAGTCATTTATATAGGTGGTAGATTTTGCTTTTTTTTTGGTTTTTCTTTTCAAATGTAATTTTGTGTGTTTTCAGTCATATATTTAGTATTCGTATTATCCTATTTATACTTGTTTAAGAACAAAAGTTGTATCCGCCATACTTTAGATATTAAATAATTTAGAAAATATTAGTAGCTTACGATTGAAATTAAATAGCCTAAGAATTTAATAAGCACATCTAGTTCCATATAAGTCTTTTGTCAGTTTCTTAGTATTATGAACACAGTCTTACTTATTTTTTAATTGAATAATGGAAAATGGCAATTATTATAAATTAGTTGGATTATAATGATGACAACCATAAGACCGTTTGAACATTTTCATTGTATGCCGAAACTTGATCTCAAGCTCATTTCATAAAAAAATAACAAAAACCGAATAAATATGAAGTTTTTTCTTATTGAAGGTAACAAACATAAAGTTAAAAGGTTTGAACTAACTTTTTGTAATATGAATAAAATTTTGGCCAAATTATGATTTGGGGAAAAAAAAAACGAAAGCAGGTTTAAAAAAAAAATGATTAGTAGAAGAAAAATACTGAGAAAATATTAAAAAAAAAAAAAAAAGAAAAAAAAAACGAAAACACGAAACAAAAATACCTTGGATGAAAATGTCACTACAAGGATTTGAACCCTGGTGGTTTGATAGAAATTACTAACTTCAACCAGTTTTGCTAAATTGACTTGTTGATGGAAAACTATTAACAAATACACCATATTTATATACCAATTTTAACTTTAACCATGGTTAAATTTAGTGTGACCGGCGGTAACCGGCAGTTATTCTAGAATCATTGTGCTCGATCCCTTTGCACATAGTCGAATTCGCGTTCATAATTTTTTTTGCTATGCGTGGAGGGATAATCGTCTAAAAATACTTTGGCATAATTGGATGATAAATATATGTTACAAATTCATTTAATTGCAATAACAATGTATCTAGCAACTTAACGCACAAAGAATTGAATGACTTTTTTTTTTTTTTTAAAATAGACCGTCGATTAACTTGCACTATGCTAGTTGCTAGTCAATATTTTTTTTTTAGCTGAAAATGAGCTAGTAAAAATTTACTAGTTGCTAGCTAGCTAGCATTTTGGTTCCTTCTAAATTACATATGTGGTCTTGAGTCTTGACATAAACTTTGATATTTGCTTATGAATTGTAGTCTTTTAAATCAAAGGAACAATCGAAGACGAATCGGACCATAAAACCTTAATTGGCGAAACACGCATGGAAAGTGGCGTATAGATGCCACGAGGTTGCCAGAACCGACGCACAAGTTCGAAGATAATCCTAGAGACAAATTCCGAGATGCCGAATAATTGCCAAATACGTACGGCTGATGATATCGGAAAGCATATGCATATAAGGATTTGTCCTTTAAAAGATTCCTATTTTGTAAAGGATTGTGCTTAGATAATGACTTTAGAAGGACAAAACAACTAGCTAGCTAACCAAGTGACATGAAAATAGCTATGCGCAGGAAAAAATTTGATCATTATAAGCACTAAGTCCTAAGATGCCAAGCAGTTGCTAAGGACGCACGGGGGCAAAATAATTGACGCAAGGGAGGATAAACCCATTCTGAGACTTCTAATTGTTGCATGATTCGTAGTGTGAACAGAATTCTAGATTGAACAAAATGACCGTATGTCAACGCAGGATAAAGCTCTCATGAAAAGAAAATAGTGTGGCTACACCAATAACCTAGAGATGACTCCTAAGATATATATCTCGGAGTTGCCGAAGAGTGTTGGCTTGCTATAAGAACCGAACGTACGATCCTATCTATGAACATTCTCAATTCCTAATCTTGACTACTTTATAATAACTTGATAAGGAATCTAGCTAGATTATAATTAATTACTCTCCTAGTGACACTAAACCAAACCTAATGGCAACACAGCAGGCTAAAAGAGGAAAAAGAAAGATATGTTGAAAAACAATGAATATCCTAAGAACTTCTACGATGCCAATGAGTTGCCGATACTTCTGAAAATTTTCCAAATTGACGACTGTATATAGGGGAAGACATGACACAGAAGGTGTAACAACCCTAAATTTTCGGAAAACTTGAAAGTAAGAAAGTAAATGATTGTTATGCCGATGTTGCCTAAGGCAACGACAAGGCTTATTAAAACAAACTTCTGAAAAGAAATAACACGTGTTAGCAGAAGACTTGTAGTTAAGATTACAATCCAAAAACAAACCAAATGAAATAAATTACAATCGTTCATAAAATCCAAATGTTTGCCGAATTATTCTTAAATCCCATGCCATGCAACGACATCCAAGCAGACAATCAATCACCTTCAAGACCTGTCAACTGCGCCATAACAACAATGACACAGGCCCTAAAATAGGGTAGGGACAAACCCAAATAGAAATAACGTCAGCTCAGGCTGAGTAAAAAAGGGAGCAAAAAAAGAAATAAGATACGCGCCTTAAAAGGCGTGTAGCTAAATATAACTGAACAAACTACACGAAGAAATAGCGAGCGAAAACCACGGTACACGACTCGTACGCTGGTCGTGCACGACTCGTGCACAGTGCAGAATGCACAGCCGAGTAAAGGCATACAAAAGATTATCTCTTCGATTATCGATTCTTATCAAATATGTTATTCGAGGGCCTCCGTGAGGTCTCTATTATCGAGTCAAGGGTCCTACCCCAAGACTACCACATCTAGAGTAACAAAGTAACGTCATCCTAATGACCCGAGTGTGCACACCCCTTGCTAGGGGGACGGTAGGACGTACAAGTCCCTAGGAGGAAGTCTATTAGGGGGTTCGGTAGCTTATCTCCAACCCTTAAACACAAGACTTGATTAAGCATTACATCACAACGAATACAAACGACATGAAGGTCGTTCTCTAGATGGGTTTCTCATATTATTTCAACTTTCGCTTTGAACTTTAAGGTACATTATTTTGTGCTTGCGCTTTTCAATTTATAAATGGCCGTAGCCGGAAACAATAACATTCGAATCAACAATTGATAAAGGCATAGCCATACGACGATATATGCATAAGCATGGATTCCAAAAGAATGATGAACAAGATATGTAAGGATCACAATCATGGATGAAACGAATGATAAGACTCTTGAGAACGAACGATATAAGCATGCTCAACTTTTCGAAGGTCAACGTTCTTACCTTAAACGCTAATCGATTTCTCCTTTTTACTCTAACATCATCTTTCCCATAATAAATTATACCCAATTTCTTAAGCCATGAACCATAATCTTTTACTCCATCAAGCCTAATTACAAACTACACAAACACAAACGACACTAATTAAGTAAGAACCCAAATCAAGGCAGTAGCAAAGAAATAGGCATAACTGGCGATTAAGAAATCGGTTGATTACCAAATTTGAGTTTGACATGAAAGATTAAGTCAGAAACGTCTCCTCCAAATTTTGTCCACAAAATCCAAGCGGATCAACGGGAATCATTCTCACACTGAACCATACACATGAATTAGGGTTTACCCACGAATTATAACATAACTTTTGATACACAAATCTAAGTCTTACCAATTTTGGATATGTTGTCTCAATTAGAGTCAGGATCATCTCCATAAAATCTTGTCCCAAAATACCTTAGAGTCAACGGGAATCATCAAAATACCGAGGGGGTGGAACAGTTCTTGGTAGATAGAAACAGCTTCACTAAAACACTTCTACAGAGAGCATCCAGTAGAATATTGGTACGATCTACATGTTGATGGATTGGTATCAAAAGCACGGTTCTAACGCCACTAACCACGTCCTAATCAGAGGTCGTACGTGGTCGTTGTGTGCGTTTGAAGTTGACACGATTGTGCTGAGATCTTATGCGGGTGAAGGCTACGAAAATGAGAGAGATGGAGAGGAGGGGGCCGAATGATTATCAAAGGGAAGCAAGGGTTTTTCTTAATTTTTCATAAATAGGTATGCGGGTAGACTCGGGTTTGGGCTTAATCAGTTGGTTGAGATGAGTGGTCCACGGATTGATCCAAACCCGAATGAGTAATAATGAGTCCTCTTGTGTAATTCTATAATTAGAAACCCATAATAATACAATCGAATTCCAATAAAGTTGACAAAATCCTCGAATATACAATAAACCGTAACACCCTTAATTATTAGAATTCCCAAAAATTACGAGGTGTTACAGACTTCCCCCCTTAAAACAAAGGTTCGTCCCGAAGCTTTAACTTATCTTCCCAAAGTGCCTCAATAATTTTCCTTTCATACTTAGAGTTCTTCCGAATATTTTGGTGGTCTTCGTACTTCCATTTACTTCTATTTGAGCATTTGAGCAAAAATTTAAAATGAAAGTACATAAGTGTATATGTTTATACGGTGACATACATGGTATCAGAATACCATATATGATAAGTACAAGTATGCAATTTAATAATATATTTTCATGGATGAGAAACAAGTATTACGGGGTGTTACAGAAGGGTCTAAATTTAGCTCTAAAAAAATGCCGCAACTAATCACATTAATCACGTAGCATACAATCGACGAATATGAAAAAAATCACATTGGGAGCACATTATGATGGTACCGTAATATTTTTTTAGGTACACTAATTCGAATAGGTATAGGGTGGTCAATTGGAACCCAAACAAAGGATGCTTCTATTCATTTGCGGTCGGAAGCCGTGGCAATAGAAGGTCCTCCTGTACTCACCGAATAGATGAGTACGGTTTGGGGCGGACGTTGACCATACAGCACGTCATGAAAGTCGAATGGACCCAACGCGTGTATAATCTATGCATCCTTGGGTAAAAAATAGGGTTCAGTCCTTATGCGCCTCCGTACTAACGTGGCATGCAATCTAAAAATGCTATATGAAAATAAATATGCAATGCCAATTATGAACTAAACATTTACAATGGATCAATTTACGTGTTAGCAAAGTCCCGAACAGAGTCGCCATTGTGAGATACCGTACCGGCCTGGGGGTGGACCGAATGGGTCTCGCTATTTTTTATTGGAGTCGCCAGCAGGATTTTAATAGGATCCTATGAACCTAAGATGGGTGCTTTGCAAGGTACCATTTGGGAAGGTGTTAGGCACCCAAATCGCCCATACTAAGACGGCCTTTACTAATTGATCCAAGATAAATATAAAGTTTATAATCGACGACGGAATCATATAGCAATTAACATGCAACATGCGATGAAAATGATTTGTACGAGCATACGTACTAATATATTACTTAAAGGAGCATGCATACATGTATCAAATGAAAACATAACTAAATTAGATGCTACAATTAAGGGAACATGTATTCGTACTAGTTCCTAAACATGCTTGGAATAATAAAGTAGTTTCTAACTTGAATTCATATAGACTACCAACAGACTCCGAGATCAAACAAGTCAAACAACACACACCATAATAATTTGACTACACCTATTCATAATAAAACGTGCATTAACGTTCAAAAACCAAAACGGGTTAGTAACAAGCTTTCGTAAACATTTTAGAGAAGTAAATAGAGGCCCTCAGGTGGACATACTTGTGTCGTCGTGCGGATCTCGGTTTCGTATACCAACGCGCCCAACCATTGTCCTTGAGCCCAACAATCTAAAGTTCGACCTTCGCCACGGTAACCTCACTATCGTGAATTACTCGCCGATTGGATGATATGTGTAAGTGAGTTGTATGCAGAAACAATGTTTGATACCCTGTTCCCAAGATTACGAGAACAAGGTGTATGAAAGTGGTAAGTGTTTTCTCTTTTTTTTTGCTTAAGACTTGCGTCCCCTATTCTAAGAAAAATGACCTCTTTATATCGGAGATAGATATAGGGTTTTGAGAGAGTATTGATAGTCGATCAAACTCATTATACTTGGAGGAAAAGGCAAATAAAAGATCAATCCTATCTTTTTCAATCAAAGAGTCCATGGAAAATGCAAGTAAGGTTTCCAGTTGCCAACTGAATTCTATCCTATCTTCTCATTCGTGCATTATCATCTAATTATCAAAATATGTAATCTATTTGTTAAATGATAAAGATAATGATAGAAAATGTGGAAGATAAAACCGAATGAGGAGCCGTGAGTGATCCCGTTATGAGTTGCCACTTAGTTGCCAAAATGGGCTGAGAAATGACACTTAAGTCACGTAGACTTTGTACAAATCACTAGAGATTTGGGCTTGAGTAATTTATTGCCAATGTGGGTGGGAATTGACAGTTTACGGGCCAAAATGTCAAATGACCAAAAAGTGGGCCATTAAAGCCAAACGGGCCAAACATTAAACCTCTACGTACTTGGGCCAAGACCATGGAGTCGAATGCGTTGGTAATCGAAAACCTTCCCCGGTGTCCACGATCCATCTCATCATCGGGCGTTATAAAAATGCGAAGCCCCCGAGTCGGGTGTCTATAGATACTTGATCATTTTACTAAGAGATCAGGTACAGTATTATATTTGTACCATCAGCTAGATACAGAGGGGACAAACTGTGATCTATATCACGAAACTGCTCCGACTTGGGTTAGATAACTTAGACATGAAAACGTGATCTTTTGGAAGACATCATTTGCAAAATAATTATTATTATTTTACCTTATTATTGTTAGAATAAAACTAAAGGTAATAATAGTTTTCCTTAATAGATTAGAAGTCTTATTTTTCATATCTTATTAGCATAGTTTAAGGAATATTCTAGTGTTTGCTCTAGTATTTAAACAAAGTCTTGTACGATTATTAGACACGTAGGTTGATTTTAGAAAGTAATAAAATGATTCTGAGAAAGACCCCTTTTTGCATTCTTTTAAAGTTCTAAAGGTAATAGAATTCAAGACTAGGAACGAAAGACACTCCATCTATCATTGATCGGCTAGAGGTCCTAGAGGTCAAAGGGTAAACTAAACAATTGTTCTTGGCTTATCTGGATTGGATCTCTAAGGGTTGAATTATTTCGTTCATATCCTTGGTTTTTCGCATAAAGGTATTCCATAGTCGAATAGTGACATTTGTTCTCTCTTTCCGTCAGGAACGATTTAACAATATAGTGCTCGGTAAACAAAATGGGTAAAAAAAAAAAAAAAACTTGTTCGACAATATGTGCTGCACGTCACTGACAGGCTAAATAGTATGCCCACAAATATAATTAATCAATACCAACCTAAAACGTAGTAATAGACAAGTAAGGTTCGTAACCAGAGAGAACGGTAACTATCTAAGTGTGTAAAAGTAACCAATAAGGGGGGTTTGTGATTGTAAATGATCAAGTAATTAAACGCAATTAAAGATTAATTTCTAAATCAGTTGGGGGAAAGAATCTCGGACAATTAATACCCACTATCGTTCACCTAATTGGTCCTAGTTATCAATTAATCATAACTCGTTGAGTACTTAGTTGCAGAAATATAATTTCCTATCGTTTCTTAATTGTAGCTAATAGGAGAGATTTGCCCTACCTAATAGCCCTAATCGGTGGATAACAAAGACGTGCGCCTAAATTCAATCCAGCGAAAGCATAAAACGATTAAACGATATCAACTAAAATTAACAAGATCTAGACACATGTGGTTTCGATCTTCAATTAATATGATTACTAGGCTAGCTGCTAGTTGTGAATCAACAATCTAACAATTAGTCCTTAAATTGTGAATCTAGCAATATGATAGATCTAGGTTTAATTAGTTTTCAACGTAATTAATTAAGCAATAAATCAATCAATAACAATAAGAACAAGATAAATAAATAATGCTCAAACGAACAAAGGAATTAGAATCAAACTCACAATTGACGGTGAACAATAGTTTCGATTAATAAATTCGAGAATAAAGTTTTTAACCTTCCATAATTTCCTTGAAAATACTCTAAAAAGTATGAATACTGAATGCTTTAAACTACTGAAAATTTAAAGTATTTATACTAAAAGATTACAAGACGGAATTTGAAACCCGTGCTTAACTGACGCAGTGGTGGGACGACTTATCTAACCATGGACGACTCATCCGGGCCAACTCATCTGAATCCAGACGAGTCGTCTAAAGCTTCTGTTTCGGTCGCCGGGCTGGTTCTGGCGACTTTTTTCAAAAGGTTATAAATTCTTCGTTACTTGGCTTGTGAGGATGTGTGACCACTTCTTGGAAATCTAAGATCATGAACTTTAATATATAGTTGGTCTCACTGCAAAATTCCAAGCCGTTTGAAAGTTATGAAGCTTCAAAGTTGACCTTCCGTAAATGGACTGAAATTACTCAACATGTCTTCCAAATTTGTCCAAATCTTGTCATCTCGCTTCTTGGATCATCTTTCATCACCTCATTGTCTTTCCACACAATTTCACATCAATCTGGAGGCCATAAATACATACAAAAACCACTAGTTCTTATATTAAAACCCAAATACACGAATGATAAAATTAGCTAACAAATTGATCCAAAACCAACCATTTGTATGCATAAAAGCCCATATTTTACCACTACTAAGTGGTGTGGATTAGTCACCCATTTGGCGGTTTTATGGCTGATTTTTTTTTTCTTTTGTAAACAGTAAAAACCGCCAAGTACCTTGGCGGTTTAACATAATGGAAAACCGCCAAGATCTCTGGCGGTTTTACTAATCACAATTTTTTTATTTACTGTTCACAAGTTATAGAACCGTCATGGACCTTGGCCTTTTTTATGTATTAGTGACGTGCATCGCATTTTGTTGAAAAAGTTTTTTTCCAACCCATTTTTTTTATTATTTCGAGCACTATTTCAAAAAATCGTTGTTTCATCACTACCGCTTTCCATAACACAGATTAGAACTTCATTCTGTTATGCCAGTTCATTTTTCCGTTGTGTAATTCATCACTCGAGAAGTTGTCGAAAGGCGGTATGGGGCTTGGAGATCAGGTAATGGAATCAGGGGAGGGGTGGAAGGGATGGAGGCGTGGGGAGAGCGGTTGAACGTTGATAAATGAGGGTAGTTTTTTTCATAGTTTGTTTGATTTATTTTACTTATTATCCGAGGGCAAATTGGAGAGTTACTTAATTTTTCCTTGACAACTAATGTAATTGTTGGTTTTGCAAAATCTGCATCGTTATACAAATACTAGGAGAAAGGAAAACGTTTTTTTTTTTTTTTTTTTTTTTTTTTGTAATTTTTAGTTTTAGTTACACGTCAGCACTTATTAGATGCACACTCCAATCTCCTAACAATAACATATCCATTTCCCCAAACATAAAGCCTAAGAGCCCGTTCGGTATCGGTGTCCTTTTTTTCCATCCTAAAATTGTCAAATAAATCACAAAATTAACTATTAATAGATTGCTTGAAAAAGGACAATTGACCGCTGGAAATTGCAAAATACTTTTTTTGTTTTAAAAAACAAGATTTTGTTTTTTCAAAAAAAAAAAAAAAAAAAAAAACTGGAAAAAAAAACGATAGTCCGTACTAAACAAGCCCTCAAACATTGTACTTCGTTTTTATACATACTTAAATCTCCAAATAAATATTTTGTTAGCCACCAAAGAAATAAGTTTTGAATTTAAAACAACCAATGTCAAAAGCGAGATTTATTGAACACTAAAGTAACTGAAATGTATTTATAAATCATTATAAAAAAATAGCCATGGAATTAAAAAGTATGAGCTTCACCTTCAAGCTAACAAAACTCATTCTGTTTGCTTGATCATGGCTAAGCAAAAGAAAAGAGGAAGACCTAAAAAAATTATAGAATCTGAATCGGGAGATGACGATCTTTCTAATGGTACTAATCTTGAGGTAAATGAGGGAGACCCAGACAAAAACCCACGAGTTACTGAAAGTGAGCAACCTTCGGAGAACTTGATCGGAGACCACCTGGCATCTGCTTTCCGTCGGAGTGGCATCAGGACTACACCACTGAACAATGGAGAGGAAATTAGCTCAGCTCACAAGGACAAAGGTATTTCTGTGAACTATGATAATGCAAACCCTGTTTCCCGTAAGGAAAAATCTAGGAAATGGAATGAAATTGCAGGAAATTAGTCGAAATTGGGAATGAAATTGTTCTTTGATGAATCATCTACTAAGGCTGATGAGGTGATAATCACTGAAGATGATATAGCTTTGCATATGAAAGTCTGGGAGTACACTTTGGTTGGAAATATAATTGGGGTTAAACCTAGGTTACAGGAATTGCAGAATTTTGTAGACAAAAACTGGAGTCATGTTGCAAAACCTAAGGTGCAATATTACAGAAAAGAGTGGTTCATGTTTAGATTTGACTCACAGGAAGACATGGATGAGATATTGAAAGGAGGACAGTGGAAAATTGGTGGAAACTCCCTGCTTTTGAAAAAATGGACGCCTCTCTTTTCCCAGGAAATTGACAAAGTAACTCGTATTCCAGTCTGGGTATTGTTCCCAGAGCTTGATCCCTGTTACTGGTCCAAGGAGGCCCTAAGTAAATTGGCAAGCAAAATTGGTGTGCCGATGTATGCGGATCATACCACAACAACACAGGACAAATTGGGTTTTGCGCGGGTCATGATAGAAGTTGATGTATCTCAAGATTTGCCTGATAGCTTGACAATAAACTCCCCTTTCTGTGGCCAAATAGTGCAAAGGGTGGAATACGAATGGGTTCCATACTATTGCCATGGGTGTGGAAAGCTTGGTCATTTGGCCAGGAGTTGTAAATTGATGAAGAAAGCTGGCCAAGTCCCAAAGGAGAAGGATCCTAAAAATCCTGCAACAAAAATTTACAGACCAAAACCCACTGTAAAGTGTAATGAAGAAGCTGGGTTTGGAAAAGAAGAGGGTGTGACTGCAAAAATGAGCAAAAATGATCAGATCATTGAGGATAATAAAGGTCCAGAAGGAGTTGTGCCTTTGGTTGATCCTGACTCTCCGGGAATAAACCCAACAACACCTCCTCCCCCACCTGAAACTTTAGATGACTTGGGTTTTAAATTGGTGATAAGCAGGTCAAAAAGGAGGAATTCTGAGAAAATGATAAGAGCTGATGGTATGGGAGGGAAATACACACAAAGGAATAGTGTTCCTCAGACTGTTTTGGAGAATGCTTTTGTTGAGTTAGCTAAGGAGGGGATGGGCGATGAGGACTGGCCACCAGACCAAGTCCAAAAATGAAGCTAGCAAGTTGGAATGTCAGAGGCATGAATGAGGGCCTCAAACAGCATGAGGCTAAGAATCTCATGTTGTCTAGTAGTATAGATATACCGGGTATTTTAGAGACTCGGGTGAAGGAGAAAAACTTTGATAATATTGTCAGTAGGAGTTTTAATAGATTTAGAGTTGAGATTAACTACATTCACCACCATAATCGCAGAATCTGGGTCATTTGGAAGCCAGAAAATGTTAGTGGAAATAAAGGAGGTTCATTCTCAGTTTATTCACTGCAGAGTTGAGCTTACAGAAGCATGTTGATTTTCATACTACTTTCATCTATGGTAGTAATTTCAGGCAAGAAAGATTGAATTTATGGCAGCACTTGATAGATATTTCTGCTGGAATGTCTGGCCCGTGGGTGGTTTTAGGTGATTTTATCATCAAGTCTGCTGATGAAAGGATCAGCAGTCATGAAGCAAATGTGGGTGAAATGGAGGAGTTCAATGACTGTATTTTAGCTTTTGAACTGGAAGATATTAGAAGCCATGGGGGTGATTTTACATGGACAAATCATCAGGAAGGGGATGATAGAGACTGGTCTCGATTGGATAGAGCTCTTGTCAACCCTGAATGGCTTAGCTCGTTTCCTTCTTCCTATGCAGAGGTCATGAATCCGTGCATCTCTGACCACAGCCCTATCTTTGTAGAGGTAGTGCAGCAAAGAAGGTTTCACAGGAGTTTTAAATACCTGAATTGTTGAGAACAGCATGATGATTTTCTCAGTATTGTTCAGGATGCTTGGGCAAAGCCAGTAAGGGGAACTCCTATGTTCAGGCTTTTTGAAAAATTGAAGAGTGTCAAACACTCTCTGAAAATGCTAAATAGGCAGCAGTTCTCAAGTCTAACTAAGAGAGCGCAAGAATGTAAAGGAAATCTAATGAAGCATCAGGAGCTCTTGCAGAAACAGCCTCAGAATATTGAGCTTATAAATGAAGAAGCCGGTTTGAAGGAAAAATATTGCAAAATCAAAAAAGCTGAGCTGAGCATGTTGAGACAAAGAGCAAAAGAAACACACCTCAAAGAATCTGACTGCAGTTCTAGATATTACTATTCGAAAATTGCAAAGAGAGCTCATTTCAGTAACATTGGTAAGATTAAAGATGAGTATGGGAATGAGCACACAGAGGAGAAGGGAATTGAGAATGCTTTCATATCCTTTTACACAAACTTGATGGGAGTTGAGAATGAAGTTAAGGATATGGATGATCTTGATTTAACTGGAAACGTGCTCAGTGATGACCAAAGAAGGTCTCTAGATGCTCCTTTCTCAAATGAAGATATAAAAAGAGCCTTATACATTATTAACTCTAATAAAAGCCCAGGGATAGATGGATTTTCTTCTGGATTTTTCAAAGCTTCTTGGAACATTATCGAATCAGATTTTTGTAGAGCAATCAAGGATTTTCTGAAAACAGGGAAGATGCTCAAGAAAGTGAATGCAACTCTGGTTGCCCTCATTCCCAAGAAAGCTAATGCTACCTCAGTCACGGAATTCAGGCCAATTTCATGTTGTACTACTGTGTACAAGACCATTAGCAAATTGATGGCTGAGAGATTGAAAGAAGTACTTCCATCTATTATTGGAGAGGAGCAGGCTCCTTTTACTCATGGGAGGAGCTTGTTTCAGAATGTTGCTCTATCTCAAGCTTTAGTGAAAGGCTATGCTCAGAGGAATGTCTCGAAAAGATGCCTAATCAAATTCGATATCCGGAAGGCTTTTGATACTCTGAGTTGGGCTTTCATCAAGAGAATGCTTGAAATCTACAGATTTCCTCCAATTTTTACAAAGTGGGTCAAGGCTTGTGTAACAACAACATGGTTCTCTCTAAAAATTAATGGGGAAGTGAAGGGGTTTTTCCCTGGGAGGAGTGGTGTGAGGCAAGGTGATCCCATATCTCCCTATCTCTTTGTAATGAGCATGGAAATCCTGTCAAGGCTGTTGAGGAATCTCCGTAGCTTTCCTGGATTTTCTTTCCATCCAAAGTGTGCCAAGCTCAAGCTTACTCACCTCATTTTCGCAGACGATTTGATGATCTTTACTAGAGGTGATACACCTTCAGTACAAGCAGTGGTTGATTGTTTAGAGAGTTTTGCTCATATTTTAGGTCTAAAAGTCAACCCTGCAAAAACTAAAGTGTATTTTGAAGGGATTCAGCAGGAGCTCAAAGATCAGATCCTTCAGCTAGCTGGTTTCACTAAAGGAACATTCCCTTTTAGGTATTTAGGAGTTCCTCTGAATAATTCAAGGTTGATGTCGAGCATGTATAGTAGTCTTATTCTGAAAATCAAGACTAAAATCATACACTGGTCTAATCATTTTCTCTCTTATGCTGGGAAATGTCTCTTGATAAACTCGGTTATCTTCGGGATGGAAAATTTCTGGTTCCTAACGGAAATGATTCCTTTTCTTGACAACATTTCGTTCCTAACGGAAATGATTCCTTTTAGCAGCTCTGAATCCTGGCTTTTTGTATTGATTTCCCAGATTGACTTCGATTTTAGGACATAAAGATTAATCCATTTACACCACATGCTGCTCTTATTTGTTTGGAGAAACCAAATCCATTTTGCTATTAGAGCCATGTTCCATCCCAAAACTTCTTTGATATGGAAGCCACCCTCATTCCTAGGTGCACAAGAGCTAGCCCAGCTCTTATACAACATTTTCCTTTGGCCATCTTGTATACCCCACACAAAATCTTTGCTGAGTCTATTGATCCTTTTGATGACTCCCTTGGGCAATAAAAAGCTAGAACACCAGAAATTTTGTGTAGGGAAGAGTTGGAAGATCACCAACACCTTTTCTTCAAGTGCACATACTCAGCAGAAGTTTGGAGTCGGAAACTGGAAGAACGAGTCTAAAAGGAAATCTGAAATGGTATAATGCTCATGTAAAAAGAAGACATTGGAGGAGTAAATGGTCGATATGTAGTATTGTTGCCACAATCTACATGTTATGGTATGAGAGAAATTGTAGAGTGTTTAGAGAGGAGGAGCACAATATAGAATGGTTAGTGTGCAAAATTAAGTACTATGTGTGTATTAGGATCTATAGTTATCTTAGAGGGGTTGTAAATGAGGATATGCTAGATTTCTCATCTCCTTGAGAATTAGTGGTTTTAAATTTTTTTATAAGCTCTTGCTTTTATTCCCTTAATGGATGAATAAAATGCCACTAAAATTTGCTTGCAAAAAAAAAAAATGTATTTATAAATCACTTAGCTTCTTTCGGAATTTTTTTTTCGAAATAGGGCTCACAAAATGAATATTGAACAAAATGGGTTGGATTGAAAAATGTTCAATCTTATGGGGTGCACGTCACCCCATTTCAATTTCGGGACAAAACCGCCAGTGCCCCTGGCGGTTTTAAGTGATATTTTGGCTAGGGTAAAACCGCCATGGGGGGTGGCGGTTTAAAAATTTTTTTTTTTTTTTTTTGATTGACGTTATATTGGGGTGATATTTTGGCCAAGGGTGAAACCTCCATGGGGGGTGGCGGTTTCACTTAAGTGAAACCGCCACCCCCCATGGCGGTTTCACCCTCGGCCAAAATATCACCCACTCGATTTGTATACTCATTTTTGTGAAGAAACCGCCATGGAGGGTGGCGATTTCTCTTCACTAAAACCGCCAGGGGCACTGGCGGTTTTGTCCCGGACCTGAAATGGGGTGACGTGCACCCCATAAGATTGAACACTTTTGAATCCAACCCATTTTGTTTAATATTTATTTTTTGAGCCTTATTTCGAAAAAAAAATTCCTTCTTTCGCCATTTAAAAGCCTAACAAACCTTATGGCATAATTTTTAAAATAAAGTACATAAATTTTAGTTGGAAAAAAATATTTATCTAATGTGATTGTGACCTAAAAAAAGAATGTTTTTGTTGTATCAAAGGCTTCAGGACCTAAAGAAATTATTGAGTGAATGTTTGACTGTTGCTTGATCGAAACTGATCGGTGGAAGAATGCATCTATAGTAAAATATGTTTTTTTTTTTTTTTTTTTTTTTTTTTTTTTTCATTCATTCATTGTATTACCTTCTATCTCAAGAATAATGTCCACGTAATTAAAGTTTCGTAGGCATGCTAATACTCTGGTTTATCTTGAAATTTGACTATTATTGGATCAACACTATGAGCTTGATGAGTTATTCTAGGCCAATATGTAATAGAATTTTTTAACTTATTAATTTTACGGGACTGTAGAAATTTTGACTTATTAATTCTCTACCACCTCGAAGTAGATTCCTGGATTTGCCTCTAGTCAAGAATAACATTAGATAAATACTCTTCTCAAACTTATATAATTGATTTTGAAAAATAATCATAATTTTTTTTCGAGGTCATATTTGATATTATTTGGTGGTTTTTAAATCACAAAAGTAGAAAATGTAAAGAAATACATTTTAGTTAATTTAGGGCTTGTTCGGTATCATTGTTGTTTTCTGTTTTTGGTTTTTTTTGCGTAATAAATTTAAAGAAATAAGTTACAAAATCAACATTAAATTGTTTATTTCTATTATATATAGTCATATAAAAAATTAAAACTGAAAACCACTTTCTCAGGGTCTGTTCGGTATCATTTATGATTTTTTGTTTTTCAAAAACCGAAAACTGTTTTTTGTTTTGGAATCTTACAATTTTATAAACTGATTTAAAATTTAAATCCAACATTCTTTATTATTATCTCTTCCCCTCCCTCCTCACGACCACACTCCCTGCATATCTCAAGTCTTAGCCCACCCACAGTCCCACACGGGCACACAACACCAACCTCCATGGCCATCTTTGTTTTCAACCCACCACCCTCCATAGCATCACCGATCTCAACTACTCCCAATTCTCCACCTTAAAAGACTGTAGTCCGACCATTTCCACCACTCCCACTATAAGTTTGTCAATGATCTTAACTCAGAGATAATCAGTTGAAAAGCGCAGAACTTTTGATCGGAAAAGGGATCATCGATTCATCGGGGGTCGAGATTCGTTCTTTAAATCGCCTGTATAGCATCAATAGATCGAAAAAACAACCGTTGTCGAAGATCGGCGGTGAACAGTGGTCCGTCACCGGAGATCGGCGGTAAAGAGTGGACGGTGGTCGTTGTGGATAGTGGGCTGCCTGAGGTCTGTAACTCAGAGGTATCGAATTGAAGAAGGATGGTTATTAATTTCACAACTAAAACTTGTTTTTAGAAACCATTAAAAAAAACAGAAAACCAGAAACTACAACAATACCGAACGACCCCTCAATTTTTAAAAAACGGGACTTTGTTTTTCAAAAAAACTGAAAACTAAGGGCCTGTTTGGTATCGCTTTCTGTTTTCAGTTTTCAGTTTTTTTGAAAATCAAAGTTCCGTTTTTTTAAACCAGAAAAAGTGATTTTCAGTTTTCAATTGTCAGTTTTCATTTTCTATATGACTACTATAAGAACAAACAATTTAAAGTGAAAACTGAAAACGGCAGTGATACCGAACATGCCCTAAAAATAAAAAATGATACTAGCAGAACCTTAATGCTTAATAAATCTCACTTTTTACATTGGTGGTTAATTCAACCTCCACTACTTTGGTGGAAAGAAAAAATACTTCTTTGCTTGACTTACTTCTCTTTTACATGCCTTGGGTTTTGCATGCGAGTTTGTGACAAATCCATGAGACCAACTCTCTTCATTCTAAATTTTTTTATGGACAAATTTTTGAAAATAAATGTACGTAAATGTGTTTGTATTTATAAATTTTACGCAAATTCTCATAAAAGACGGTATCTCAATAATTTATTGAGAGACCATTATACTATATTACAAAGTGACGCTTTTTACATTGGTTGTCACCATAATAATACTTGTAGTGATCGTATTAATTTACTATTATAAATCACATTATCTATGATTTTGGACGATCCCATCATATAAAATAGTTAAAATTTATAAAGTAACCCCTTTGCAAATCTTATATTATTAAGTGTCAAGGTCTTTAACTAAAACGATTACCAAAAGTAGTATAACGGTCAGTTATTACATAAACGGGGTCACGATATAAATAACATGGTTGGTCTCTCAATAAATTATTGAGAGACGGTCTCCCACAAGACCTACTGTAAATTTTAAGCCAAAATACATGGAGTTTATGGTCTGGGAAAAAGGGAGTATCTCTATCGCATGCATGCATTGTCATGTAAATTTTATTTATTTTGAAACTGTATCACATCATCCTCTTACTATTGTTGGCACTAAAGTTTCTTTAATGTGCCGAATTTAAATAAAATAATTATTTTGAGTTGATATAAAATTTTAGCTCAATTTAATTAATTTGTTCGGTCAAAATGATATCTTGATCAATCCAATTACTAATTTGGGTTAAACTGATCAATGTCCGGACGAAAAAGTCAATTAGGTCAAGTCCACATAAAGCGTGAAGATAGGCCCGTGACTACAAGCCCACCAGAAGTTAGGGTTTCCACTCTACATATATAGAGTCTCCCTCATTCATTTTCAGGTTGGAAAAATCAGAGAGAAGAAAACTCCCAGAGGAATTCTCTAACAACTCCCAGCTACACACAGTCGACAAGCACTTACATGCCACCTACAAATCAACGAAAGATCAACGAATGTTAATTTAAACAACCAAATTCAAGGAGAGATTCAAGTCCCCTGCGACCTTCTCAAGAACAACGGCAACGCACGCGGACGACGCGCGCACCCCCTACAGCACGTACGCCACCAGTGTAGTGTATCGTATGGTGCACCCCCTACCGTGTAGTAGAATTCAGAGGATTACATTAGAGATTGTACACACACAACTTTTCTGATATAATAAAATTTCATTTGTTTTCTTATTTTGTCTTAGTACAAAATTTGTCGTCACAACTATCTTCACGAACTTCAATCAATTCTACCTCATTTGAGGGCTTATCAAATGTTTGGGTCAAAAGTGACACGCAATCAAGGATTTGTTAGATGTTCTGAAGGTCTTTCCGATAGTCCTTCAAGAGTGATTTGGAGGGCAGGGTGGAAGGCCCTTGACATGCTCCTGCACAGCGAAATTGTCCCTAGCCTCGGGGGTGTATTCGAGGAAGACAACTTTGATGCCTAAGTCAGTTTTTAAGGTATTTGTATAGAGAGAAAAAGTAGAGAGACATGGGAGATAAAGTTTCTATTATTACTTACCTTACCTTATGTCGATTTGGGGTCTTTATACAGGACTTTGATATGGCGTCACTAGATGACTGTTGCGACGTCACTGTTCGGCACCGTTAGTGCAGTCCGGACCGTTGTGTTGGACCGATTTTCGGTGCTAGAGTCATTTCGGATATGATGGAACGCCTATCCGGATATGGAGGGGCACATATCCAGACGTACTAGAGTACCTCTCTAGACATGGTGGACCACTACCCCCGCCGAGTTGGATGAGTTTTCCGGATCAGGTTCGCTGATACGGACCAGGACTGCTAATCCGATCTTCATCTACCCGGACACCGGCCACTCTGTAGGTAGTGATGGAGTTCTTTTGAGGCCAGACTGGAGGCCTAACATGAGGGCGCTTGTGGTTTATGCTTGAAGGCCTTTCTCAAGTGGTCATTGGATGCACCGGATGCTCCCATGCTTATTCTAAACTCGACTCCCCACATCAAATGAAAACTCAATTAAGACGCAAACAACTTTAAGACCATGTGAGATAAGACTGCATTTTCTAACCTGATTTGAATTGAATTGAACTGATCTAATTTGATTTGATTTAATTTGAAGTGACTTGATTTGATTTTATCTATACTAAATTTATCGACAAACTAAGTGCATTGAGAAAAATTAATAACTAGAATTAGACTAAATTCATTAATTGTTATAAGAAAAATTCTGATTTTATTTGATTTGGTTCGAATGAAATTTATCAGATTTGATTTGATGTGATTTGAATTTACTGTATTTAAGTTGAATCAAATAGAGCATAAGGCTCTGTTTAATTTGATACGACTATATCTTTCTGATTTGAATGACTCTGAACTCATCTGATCTGATCTAAATTTGTTGAATTTCGACGAATTTATATCAAAATTAGACTAAATTCGTTGATCAATATTTCAACAATTCTAAAATGAACTAATCTGATCTGATCTGAATGCATCTAAACTGTTCTGGTTTGAATGCATTTGATCTTATTTGAATACATTGTTTCTTAAGGCCAATGCAATTCCAATTATTAAATAGTATTTTCAAATCAGATTAGTTTATTTATTTCAAATCAAATCAAATCAGATCAAAATTATCCAAATAACAATCGGTGAATCTAGTAAACTTCTAGTTATTAATTCGTCTAAATGCAGTTAATTAATCAATAAATTCAGCTCAGATCAAATCACATCAAGTTCACTCAATCAAATCAAATCAAATCAGTTCAATTCAAAACAAATCAAATCAGATCATAAAAATACAGTCCAATCGTACAGGGGCTAAGTCCTATCAAACAGACCCTAAAGGGTCATGAAATGCTGGAGGGAGCTTCTGATCGACAAATTATATTGCAAACTTAGACATGTTTGATTCCACTTAAAAAAAAATATTGATGTCAAATAAGATCAGTTTTACTCAAATGAAATCGAATCAGATAAGTTTCATTCAAATTAAATCAACTCAGATGATAATTATCCAAATAACAATCAATGAGTCTAGTCTAATTCTTGTTATTCATTTGTGTAAATAGAGATAATTTGTCAATAAATTTATTTCAGATCAAATCAAACTAGATCATAAAAATACAGTTCGATCGCACATGACCTTATTTACGAAACACAAACCATCCCTTAAACTTTAGAGTTTGTAGATAGACCCAAGGAGTAAGGCCATGTTTGATAGGACTTATTCGCAGATGAATTCAGATCAGATCAGAATTATTCAGTTCAGATCAGATCAGATCAGAATCATTCAGATCAGATCAGATCAGATCAGAATCATTCAGTTCAGATCAGATCAGAATCATTCAGTTCAGATTAGATCAGATCAGAATCATTCAATTCAGATCAGATCAGATCAGAATCATTCAGTTCAGATCAGATCAAATCAAATCATTCAGTTCAGATCAGATTAGATCAGATGAATGAAATTTGGTTCGGTTCAGAGAAATAAATTGTTTTCAAAATAATATCATTATTATTTTTTATGATTATAGTACAAAATTAAAACTAAACAAGAAAAATTAATTTAAAAAGAATCATCATAAATTACTAGTAAAAAAGTAAACGAGTTGAACTATCTACTGGATTGCCATAGAGTTAATTATCCCATTACATATCATCCCCATGTTCAATATCAATCTCGATATCATTTAGCTCCACGCCAACTTCTTGTTGAGTATCATCTTCTTGCTGGACATAACCTGGAACCGCGTTATCTCATTTCGTAACTTATCCATGGAGGCTTTTCGTGATGGGTTCAACAAATCATTATCCACCTTGCAAAAGGATCATTCTATTATGTACTCCATCCGTATCTCTTTAAACACCTCATAGGCTCATAGTAAAGAGTGTGCAAGCTGCAACTCACATTTTACTAGGACGAGTTTACGACCCTGGCAGTTCGAATGGACTTTTATACCATAATGAGTACAAAAGTCAGCGGTTGTTACTCTACTTAAGTGGATCCAGCAGTTCTGCAGGATCCATGATATCAGTACACAGGCTACAACTCGCATTTTTACTAGGATTGATTTTACCATATAGAAATGTGTGGGGGCTCAGATAGTATCTCGTCTTCCCACAAAATTCTTGTAAATTGTTATTGATTCTTCGTGATAATATAATAGGATATAATAATAATAATAATAATAGTAGCAATAATAATAATAATAATAATAATAATAATAATAATAATAATAATAATAATAATAATAATAATAATAATAATAATAATAATAATAATAATAATAATAATAATAACAATAATAATTATAAAACTATTAAAGAATATGTTAGATTGATATGTTCAGTTAAACTTTATTCAGTTCATAAATCACAAATCCCAATCATCAGATCTGATCTGAATGATTCTGATCTGATCATTTCAAAATCATTCAGTTCAGATCAGAATCATTCAGTTCAGATCAGATCAGTTCAGAAAGATGCAGTCCTATCAAACAGAGCCTAAATCCGAAAAATGTCTGTTTCCAGTAGTAGTTTGCGTTCCATTATTACTTTTAAGAAATCATTGACTTTTATAATGGTTTGACTTTCATCCTGTACAAAAGATCTCGTCAAACTATATATCGATAATTGTCACGCAAACCTCAAGTTGTTCTTGAGCGGCGGTTTACTACTACTGTTGTCTACCTTGGCGGCCTAGCCATCGTATAATATATAACCCTTGTGAACAAGAAATCCACATTGTCAAACTTATACGAATATACGATAGACCCTAACTAATTTGGCATTTGTATGATAAAATGCGGCTACAGAAACTATATATAAAGGGACTCCTAATTCTTGCATTATCCATCACACACACTCCTTAAACTCATACATTATCATTTACTATACTCTTCGTTCAATCGTTCTCGATCTTTAATTGAATTTGTTCGATATTCTATCACTAGCGAGCCCCTTCATCACAAAAAGTTCGAGCAGAAAAAATGGTTTTTAGCAAGAATATGATGATGAAGTTCACTGTCCTGGTGATGGTTGCCCTACTGATGGTAGCTAGCTTAGCTCCCCTCATCATGGCTGCTAACACAGCTGCTCCAAACAACGATGGCACATCCACTTGCTTGCCATCACTCAGCCAGTGCATATCAGATGAAGAGTGTTGCGAAGGCCTTACCTGCAAGCTGTTCGTGCTCTTCCGCGGAGCTCCCATCGGCCATTGTCGCTCAAACTAATGTGTAACTCGATCTTCCATATATATGTATTATTTCAGCATCCATTTATTTATGTATTTGTAGGATGCATATGTTGTTTTTGTATTCAAAAACAATTAAATAATGAAGGCATACATCTTCACTTGTAATGATCATAATATTAATCCAACGTACGTTCTCATTATAAAATATGAATCATCTGATAATTTGGGCTTGCTTGGATTGGGAGTATCATTAGGGGGTAATGAAGGCTAAAACAAGGTAAAAAATAGTAGAAACTAGGATGAATCACATGATAATGTTTTCAATTAAAAATGATATATATATAATGAAAACTAATTTTCACCCGCGGTATAATGTACGGTTAAACACTTAACATCCAAAAAATAATATATGTTTTATATATAATCTCATTACTTATTATAAAATTTAAAAAGTTTATATTTAAGTGGAATCATAAGAGATGTTTAAGTAAATTAACTTATTATACAAAAAATCATTTAAAGGGATCTTTTGTGCTTAATTTATGAGCTGATTTATCTTTAGTTGTATAAATGTTTAAAGTAATAGTACCACAACTTATCATACAATACTATATTGATCTTCATGCAAATATATATTGCAATCAACATTATAAACTCACTTACTCACCCTTATTACATGCATAAACGTGATCACCTCTCCCTAACTAGCTCAAATCTATTAATTAACCATGTTGCTGCAAATATAGACATAGTAATCGACATAAGATTACAAATTGAGATATCATGGAAGCAATAATCAGGGATCAGTGTCCAATCAAATAGGACATGAGAATTAGGCCATGTATATATGATACAACTTAAAAATTATGGAGTAGTTAATTTAGTTCAGGAGCAATGAATCTGGTCTTTATGTCAACATCTATACAACTCCATTTCAGATCAGTTTAGATACTGTCAAATGAATCATAGGGACCTTAGTATGTACGTACGTATAATTAGAAATAGAGTTTGTTTTTGTGTTTGGATGGATACCATATACTTTAATAATATTATAAAATTTAGTATGTACGCAGGAACAACACTAACGAAGCGGCAATTAATAATGAGGGATTAGTATGTAGTATGTACGTATGATTAAATCGAAATACAGTTTTTGTGTTTAGATGGACATCAAATACTTTTAATATTATAAAATTCTCAAAACACTCTAAAAACCTCCGCCGTAGGAACAACACTAACGAAGTGACGATTAATAATGAGGGGTTAGTATGTACGTATGGTTAGATTGAAATACAGTTTTTGTGTTTAGATGGACATCAAATACTTTTAATATTATAAAATTCTCAAAACTCCCTAAACCTCCGGTAATGTGAGAGCTACAAAAAAGCCTCTCCTTTAATAATATAGAAGGATTGTGGTGGTAGGAGGAAATAAGGAGTAGATGAGGAACTATTACCCCCATATGGGGGGAAATGCATTACTCCGCTCCCCCCTATCTTAGGGTAATGCATTACTCCCATATGGGAGTAATGATTCCTCCTCCTCCCCCCCTTATTTCTTCCCTCCACCATCACTTTATCTCCCATTTTCCCCTTGTTTTAGCCCTATTACCCTCCTAATAATTTCTCCCAATCCAAGCAAACCCTTAGAATTGATTGATGAGGTTAGTGTCTTCTAATTGAACTACTCATCGACGGATGTGCAAACACTAGTAGCTGGTAATAAAACACTAATTAATTACGAACAGCCTTTGTTAAAAAAAAATCAATTTTTTCTCATTTTTGTTTACATAGTATGACAATGAGGTTGGTGATTGGGAATGAGAGTATGAATATGCCTATGCTCCACAAATTGGATTGGATGCATCTATTCGTCAGAAATTTTGGGAGGAGCTAGAAGAGGTGGTGCAAGGGGTTCCTTGTGGGGAGAAGTCGATTATTGGTGGGGACCTCAATGGGCATGTGGGATCAACACAACACGGTTTTGAAAGCGTGCATGGAGTTTTTGGCTATGGGTCAAAAAACGAAGGAGGAAGGAGCATTTTGGATTTTGCGTTGGCATATGATTTGGGTATAATGAACACGTGGTTTGAGAAGAGAGAGTCTCACTTGGTGACGTACAGGAGAGGAAGTAATGCGAGCCAGATTGACTTCTTTTTGGTAAGGAATGTTTGGCGTAAGAGCTTTACGGATTGCAAGGTGATACCTGGGGAGAGTGCGGCTACGCAACATAGGTTGGTGGTCCTGGATTTCAAAGCTAAGGGTGGCTTTGGGAAGAGGCGGCCACAAGTAGAGTCAAGGATCAAATGATGGAAGCTTGAGGGAGAACACAAGGAGGTTTTCTTGGAGAAGATGGCTGAGACAGATGTTTGGGCGACTAGTGTGGAAAGAGATGTAGACTCGTTTTGGGTTACTATGGCGCATAAGGTAAAGGAGGTGGCAAAAGAGGTTCTCGGTGAATCTAAGGGGAAAGCTCTACATAGTAAGGATACATCTTGGTGGAATGAGGAAGTGCAACAAGCAATAAGGAACAAGCGGAAATGCTATAAGAGTTTGGGGAAAGATAGAAGTGAGGAGAATTTCGAAAAGTATAAGGATGCAAAAAGAGCAGCAAAGAAAGCTGTAAGAGATGCAAGAGGAAAGGTTAACCAAGACCTCTACACAAGATTGGATACCAGAGAAGGAGAGAAAGAGATCTACAAAATTGCGCGCATCAGGGAAAGGAGGACTCGGGACATTGGTAGGGTGAAATGCGACAAAGGTGTCGATCAAAAAGTCCTTGTTGACGATAAGGAGATTACGGAGAGATGGAGATCGTACTTTGATACCTTGTTCAATGGTGATCGAGTGAATGATATTGGAAAGGTGGACATTCATCCAAGTGTTGTCAATCGAGAGTTCATGCGGAGAATTCAGAAGGGAGAGGTGAGGATGGCCTTGAAGAAGATGGGACGGAAGAAAGCGGTGGGGCCAGACGACATACCTATTGAGGTTTGGAGGTGTCTAGGAGACAAATGGGTGGAATGGTTGACGACACTTTTCAATATGATTTGGAGAGGTAATAAGATGCCGGTGGAGTGGAGGAAGAGCACTTTGGTCCCTTTGTACAAGAACAAAGGGGATGTTCAGGAGTGTGCTAACTATCGCGGGATCAAGTTGATGAGTCATACAATGAAACTTTGGGAACGAGTGATTGAGCAGAGATTAAGAAGAAGTGTGAAGATTTCGGAGAACCAATTTGGATTTATGACGGGGAGGTCAACTATGGAGGCAATTCATCTCATAAGACAGACAATGGAAACTTATCGGGATAGGAAGAAGGATCTACATATGGTGTTCATTGATTTGGAGAAGGTGTATGACAAGGTACCAAGGGAAGTGCTTTGGTGGGCTCTAACTAAGAAAGGAGTTCTGCAAAAATATATTAATATCATTAAGGACATGTATGAGGGAGCTAGCACGAGCGTACGGACTAGTGTAGGGAAGTCAGAAGAGTTCCCTATTACAATCGGAGTGCACCAAGGGTCCGCACTTAGTCCGTTTCTCTTTGCTATAGTCATGGACGAATTGACGAGGTCTATCCAGGATGATATACCGTGGTGCATGATGTTTGCAGATGATATAGTGTTGATCTCAGAAATGAAAGAAGATTTGGAGAGGAGGTTGGAACTATGGAGGCACACTTTGGAGTCTAGAGGGTTTCGGTTGAGCCGGAGCAAGACCGAGTATTTGGAGTGTAAGTTTAGTGGCATTAGACAAAGGGAGACAGGGACGATCAGGTTGGATGGAAAGATTGTTCAGGGATCTGATGTTTTTCGATATTTGGGATCGATTCTTCAAAAGGATGGAGAATTAGATGGAGATGTGGCCCATAGGATCAAATCAGGTTGGTTGAAGTGGAAAAAAACCACAGGAGTTTTGTGTGATCGAGGGATGCCCAATAAGTTGAAGGGTAAGTTTTATCGAACGGCAATTAGGCCGGCACTGTTATATGGCACGGAATGTTGGGCCGTAAAACAGTGTCACGTTCATAAGATGAGTGTCACGGAGATGTGCATGCTACGGTGGATGTGTCGACATACTAGACGTGATCGGTTAAGAAATGAAGTTATTAGGGAGAAAGTAGGGGTTGCACCCATCGGGGAAAAGATGATGGAGAACCGCTGAGATGGTATGGTCACGTGAGGAGAAGGCCTAGTGACGCGCCGGTTAGAAGAGTAGAAGGGTTGGGAAGTGATAATATTAGTAGGGGTCGGGGAAGACCCAAGATGACTTGGATGAGGGTGATTAGAAGTGATATGAGCTTCCTAGGACTTGAAGAGAGTATGGTGTTGGATAGGGGGATGGGGAGAGACTCTATACATGCAGAGGACTTAATCTGACTCCTTGGATTTCTTTGTTTGGTTTCCCTAACTCTTTTGCCAAAACTTTTTACCTTGTGTTCCAAGTTCATATGTTTTTTTTTTTTTTTTTTTTGTTTACCCTTTTAATTTATTTTGACGACTTTATAAAACATCCTTTGAAAATGTTTAAATACTCCGAAAAGGTTTACAACGTTTTGAAATTTCATGGCGTACACAAGATGGTTACTAGACGACGATTCATGTTAGCCGACCCCAAACCATTTTGGGAATAAGGCTTGGTTGTTGTTGTTGTTGTTGTTGTTGTTGTTGTTGTTGTTGTTGTTGTTGTTGTTGTTGTTGTTGTTGTTTTGTTTACATAGTATATACTCTGTATATTGCACTCTGTTGGGGATAGATGAGTGTGAAACATTAGTGTCCGTACAACAATGGTGGAGTAACCTATGGTTGATTGCAGCCGAAGCTTTAGTAAGCAAATTAAAGCATAAAGGACACACAAAACAAAATATGATTATGATTGTTATATATTGATTTAAGTTAATTGAAAGAATTTACAGAGAAAACTATATATACAAGATGTGATCCTCACAATAAGAATGCTACACCCTCTCTCATTCTATAACTATCCTATAACCGCTTCCGACATCTTGTGACAAACTTCCAGCTCAGCACCTAGTCAGCATTCTGTTATAACAAACTTTCCCTGACGTGGAGGTGGCTCCATGTTGATCCTTTAGGCGTGGAGCAGACGTCTCATTAGAGACTTATGCTGTCAGGAGCAGAGAGAGCAGTGAGCAAACTCACTGTTTCACAATGAGAATTTGTACTTGCCACAACATCACGCATGTAGAGCTGACAAAAGGTCGTGTTCGTGTCGTATTCGTGTTCGTATCAAAGATAAACGAGTTGAAATCCTTGACACTAAGCCGACCCGATTATTAAACGTGTCGAAAACCTTTGACACTAATGTTGAACCATGTATTGTAATGTGTTTTGATGATGACAAGATGATATGATTTATATGATGATGATTCCCTTGTTATGAGCTAACATCTTTTTTAGTTTTCGTAAGGTAACATTTCAGGAAGATTGGATTGACCAACCAGTACACGGCTATACCAATGGTGCTACAACATATGGGGCGTTGAAGACTAGATTAGAAGGTTTATACTAACCTATAGTCTTTATGTGAGTTGAGTTTGTGTGTTAAATTGAAGTGTACGGACGTGCTAAATGGTGCAAGAGACAGATCTGCAATCTGTCTCATGTATTATGCAAAACTGTTTTTACAGAGAACAGTACCTAGTACGGTACTATGTATTGCTGAAACTCTTAATCTCGAAAATGATTCAAAATGACACATGAGTATGTTTTTGCAAAGGATTTTCCCAAAATGCCAAACATTTTAAGGATTTTATATTTGATTCACATATCTTGAAATATATTATTTCTTTTATAAGAATTTATATTTATATGTGAAAATCTTGTTTTTGGAGAAATGGAAAAGATTTTATTCACAATTTTATCTTTTGATTTTTCTAAATACTTTGTTATGATATTTTGTTTATTTGGTTCAGATTTAATTTTGGAGGAAAATATGATTTGATATTTGGAAATCATTAGGTGTCTTCATTTAAGATAGAATTTCATATTCTATGCTTATTTGATAGTATCCTTTTTCCCGTCAAAAACAAAAAAAAGATAGTATCCTTTGAATTTTATTTGGAAAAGACATTATCTTTATTGTTTCCCAAGTAATGAAGACTTTTAACATCATAAAAGGAAGTCTTGGTTTTGCTAAAAACATAGACGTTTTCCACACAAAGAGTTTTAGGCTTTGAATTCCAAAGGAAACTTCCAGATAGAACAGAACAGTAGTCTGTACCCTACACTGATATTATACGCAAGTTTCATCATAGGTCAAAATTGTTACCTCTATTCGCTTGCCTAAGAAGCATTATTACGAGGCGATTGCTTTGTACTTTTCTCTTCTAGAGTGAGGTATTTGGGGTACGGGGTTGTACTCGGGTTTCCTATTGTCTTGGGTTGAGAGAGTAGGAATAGTTTCACAGTTGAAGCCAGCACAACTAGAGTTAGTTGTGCGGTTCCTCTACTTGTCTTGAGTAGAGCTAGTAGGGAAGAAAATTCTAGTGAATTTTGTGGACGTAGACCTTGGGTTGAGGTCGAACCATGTAAATCTTGTGTGCACTCTTTTCATTGTTTCGTGCTTTACTTCATAGTACAGATCTGTGCACTGTACCATCACAAACTACATCTCTAGTTTGTGGTACAGTACAATAGTCTGGCTCTTTCGCTGCTTTACACACAGCAACTCGAGTTAAAATGAAAAAGTTTCAATTAAAGTCTATACTCAAATCCTCACCCCCAATTATGATTATATCTCTCGACACGACTCTTCAACTAACCCAACCCGTTTATTAAACGTGTAACACGTTAACAACGCGTATAACCCGTCTAAAAGAAAGATTCATAAAGATTACATTTTATTTAAAAAAAATGTAGAAATAAGGCTATTGTGTCAATGTAAATCACCATTAAGTAATATATACTAGTTTAAAAATGAGTAATTTTCACAGTTAGATTATCTGAGTTTTGATTTGGGCTCTGTACAGCTTAAAAACTACAAGTTGACAAGACTAGCATATCAAATATAAATAAACGGGTAACTTCGTGTTTGTTTCGTGTCGAAATTTTAAACACTCCAACCCATTTAGGTAATCGTGTTAGACGTGTTGGCTCGTTTAATTAAATGGGTTGGAAATTCTCAACACTAACCCGCTATTTTTGTGTGCGGGTCGTGTCGTGTTGTCGTGTCGTGTCAACTTTTGTCAGCTCTACACGCAGGTTGATCGTTATTGGTTTCCAATTCACTTGTTAACATTAATCCTAACTTAACTACCCTTTGTCGTTTAAGTTCCATTGACTGCCATGCATATCTCAAATCCCAATTGTGAGGATGACTGTGCTCGGCACATCAATAGAAAGGAAAACAAGGAAACTGATGGGTTCAAGTATGTAGTTGTAACACCCCCCAATTTCCTTTCCTTTTAAAAACGTTTTATCGCGAACCAAAACACAAATTAAGGAAATTCAGAGGTGTCACTACAAACACGACCCGAATGCAAGGAGATTTCAGAAGCCGTACTACAAATGTCTAATGATTTAAAATAATATATTACAATCCATTAATTAAATTACAACAATCCAAAATATGAAATATGAAATAGTCTAAGTATTATTGATGGTCTAACAATTAAAAGTCTAAATTTGTTTAGTCCAACTAATAACTAATGAGTCGTCGATTCCCACATGCATCAAATACTTCAAACCTGTGGTGGATTTAAAACACAAAAACCACAGTTGAAAAAGTCAGAAAAATTGAGTAAGCTAACAACTCAACTTGTAGAAAACCAAAACCCTAAACTGTAGCACGTTATCATATAAACTAATCATCAAGACAAATTACATCACCAGTATAGAAATATCACATTAGCTTCAACAAGTGTATAACATATCATTAATAGAATCCAAATCATTTTTTTACATCTTTAACGAGGAATCCATACAAAATTTACAAGTGGGATGAGCCAAATTTGTTTCCAACTCATCCAAACCATACAAATCATATATTTATAAGTGGGTGAGCCGGATTTTTACCGAGTCACCAAACCATACTATAACACTACGAAATATGGAAAGTGGATTATGAAGTTGGTTTGTCCCACATTGGGAAACTAAGGCTCATATGATCAGTTTATAATAGATTCCTACCATCATACTAACAACAAGGCCTTCATCTTTTAGAGCCCGGAGAGGATATATGGGCCTAATAGATGACTACCCATCTTATTGGGTTGTGTTTCGACGGACGGTGGATCGGGCTGTTACAGATGGTATCAAAGCAACCCTGCGACCGCGTGCTGAGTGCTGGGGTTAGGCCCAGGTCAGCCGTCTAGCGGGGGAGATCTTGGACCTGTGTTGATGATGATATGGTTTGGTTTAGGCGCAATGGGGACGTTGCGTTCTTTAAGTGGGGGAGTTTGTAACACTACGGAATATGGAAAGTGGATTATGAAGTTTGTTTGTCCCACATTAGGAAACTAAGGCTCATATGATCAGTTTATAATAGATTCCTACCATCATACTAACAACAAGGCCTTCACCTTTTAGAGCCCAAGCGAGGATTTATAGGCTTATTGGTGACTTCCCATCTTATTGGGTTGTGTTGCGACGTATGATGGATCGGGCTGTTACACATACCATTATATATGTGAGTGAGCCGAATCTTTGCCGACTCACCAACCCATATCATTATATACGTGGGTGACTCGGTTCTTTGCAGACCCACCAAACCATACCATACAAGACTACTAGACCTTAAGTGTGCACACCTCCTATTAAGTATTGCTAACCCAATAGAGTAGTACTAGAGCCAAGCCCACTTAAAAACCGATGCGGTGGGGCAATAAAGTGGAGTCGATGTGGCTCAGACCAATAAAGTGGAGTCGAAGCAACTCAAAGCAATAATCATCGTGTATGCTCATACTTTATTTATTTATTTAGTTTATAATATCGATCATTTACACAAGCTTATATTCCAATAATCATACAATCATTCATAATTCAGCCTTATCAATATCAATTTCACACCCATCAATCATAATTCCAACAACATCTTTTGAATCATAAACCAAACAATATATCAATGTAATAATCCAATCCAATCCAATCAAGATATGATAATCAAAACAATAAATCATTCTCCACCTAGCATGATACTAAGTTCTCATCCATCACACCATTCACATATAGCACATAAGTTTGAAAGGTTCTACAAGTTTGAGAAAGGTTGAGCATGCTAGCTTACCTTTTCAATGCACACAAGAACATGATAACACAACGATCACTAGTATTCTTGGTTTACGAACTCGGGGGCTACAATAATACAATTAACAATTCCAAATTAATACTAATCTCACCCAATCATTCATCTAATACTTATGTTAGCTCTACTCTATATGCAATGCCCTTCACAATGTAATTTCTAAACCAACAATTATCAATTTAGCCAATATTTATAATTCTAATTCAATAATTTAATACCAACACTCAAATAACACTCAATTTATTTTAAAAATTCCCAAAGACTTAAAATCACTTTTTAAAACAGAATCTAATTCATAAAAATCAATATTTAATTATTATAATTTATTTAGGATTTATTAATACAATTTATATTATGTTTTAATTATCAAAAACATGTTTAAATTACATAAAAATACATAAAAACGAATTAAATTAACTAAAATACGAAAATCAGTTTATAATTTCTTAATTTATCATTATATTGAAATATTGATTATCATAATTAATTTGGGCTAATTAAACTAATTAAGAAACAATTAATCAAAATTCCCCCAATTTACAATTTCTACAACTTTGAACAAAACCCCAATTTTAATCTCAAACTAACATCAAGAACCCTAATTAACATATTAAAAACATACTAAAATCATAAGTTTCGAAACTAATTGTCCCTAATTCGAATAATTAAGCTAATTATACCCAAATTCATAATTAGTGGAAATTAACTCAAAACAATCACCAAAATCAATTCTTTATGCATAAAACTAACAAGAATCGATTAACCACTAATCATAACATCTATTAGAATTGATTAAACACAAATTAAGCATTAAAATTGGTTCAATAATCATGTATCTTAAAGAACACGAAAACAGGGGTGAAGGGAGGGCGTTACCCGCGGCGAAGAGGGAGGGAAACGCAGTGGAAAGACCACCAGACGGCCGGTGATAAAAGGAGGCGGGTGTAGGCGGTGAAGCTCTGAGCTGGGCAGTGTGATGAGCGGCGAAGATGAGGCGTGCGTCACGTGTGGGTGAAGAAAAAGGAGGGATGCAGGGGAAAACAGAGGCGTTTATGTAAAGAAGGGGAGGGGGGTTTTAGTTGTGTGTTTTGGAGAGAAAAAGTGGTTGTTTTGTTTTTATTTTATTTACCTTTTTTTGTTTCTATTTTCTAGATTTCCTTTTTGCTTTAGTTTGGGTATTGGTTTTGTGTTTGGGCCAACTTATATTGGGTTGTGTTGTTCTAGTAGTTAGGATTGACCCATATTAGAAAATACAGGACCCAAACAGAAATTTCATATTTAAAAATTATTTCCGAACCCATTTTTTTTAAAACGATTCACGACACAATATTTACAATAATTTTTCACTAGAATAATATCTAATTACTAATTCTAAAATACTAATATAAAATACTTTGAAATCTTGGAATATTACAGTAGTAGTAAAGATCATTTGTCCCAATATTTTCCCCACCCTGTGCCCTGGCCCGGCCTGGCAATAGCACTGAAAGACCGGTATGAGGTAGTGTCGTGCCAGGGCTCGATTTTTCCAGCCCTGATCCTGGTCAAAACATTGCACTACCCGGTGTAGACACCAAATTTTGTCTCACCCTTTAAATTTTATTTTTATTAGTCTATTTGTATTTTCGAATTGTATTTTACTTTATTCATTTCTATTCGCTCATTTCTATTCGTTTATTTGTAAATAAAGCAATTTCTCAACAATTTCAATTTCACCATTTTTTCATAATTTGTATAAATTTCGAAAAGTGTGTGAATAATATTAATAATATTGATTTTCATTGTGTTTAAATCCAAATTCATTTATTCATCACCTCGTTTCACCCGGTTTTCATTTTCGTGCAAACCGAGACAAAATTGTTCGAAACGAGTCTAACCCGACTTTATTTTTTCTAACTACTAAACCACATAAGCAATAACCTCACCTTATGATCTCACCCTCATGTCACTCACATTTACACTAACTATATGCTAAAAAGATGCTAACTATTTGATTTTTGATTTATTTTTGATTAATGAGTCATTTATTCTTTCCCATGCATTACAATAGCAAAATGACAAAAACCTTTGTGTGTTGGCACTTGTTTTGGCTGGCCAAATGAAGCTTGGTGAGCAAGTGTGTTTGTTTTATTTATTTGCTCAATAAGTAGATATTTATGACTCCCTCATTCAATCTCCTTTACTCATAATCCCTCATCTTTATACATAAACAAAACACTCCTCATTTACTACCATTCAATACTCATCAACACAAAAACAAAAGAGAGAAAAAAAGCCTCAAGGGTCCGACTCCTTCAAGAAAAAAAAAAAAAAAGAGTGTTGCTCTTATACATTGATTCACACATTTAAGACATTCTCTCATTCATTTTCCACATCAAAACTCCACCTTAAATCTAATTCAATCTAATGAATAATGTGTAGTATTAGGATCACTCTAGCTCCTAGGAATAATATAATCAACCAACTTCACTTAGATTAAAATTTGTTTAGGTGACTTAGTACGTTGACTTGGAGGATCATCAATATTGATCATCAAAGGTAGTCTTTCTTTTCCCTTTCCTTTTTATATTCTTGCATTTCAATTCATTTTTCTCTTAAATACATTACTAACATTTTTTCTTGTCAAGCCTTGGTCGGTAATGATGAAGTATCGGATTATTTAGCCCTACGGATTCATAAGCCTGCCTCTAGGGCCTCTTGTGGTCGTTCCCTTTACTGAGGGGAACACTAGATTATGCGAGAGTTTAAGGAGAGTGCCTTTGTGTGTTTCTTTTTATGTTTTATTAATTTTCTACCTTCATGAGTGAAATTTATATTTTTTTCAAGTTTTTATCAATTTTTTCCATGTACAAAACGGCCTAAACATCCAATCCGGATTTCTGCCTAGTTTTAACTGTTTTTTAGCCCACCTTGTAAATTACGTATAAAAATTATTTTTCGCTTAAAAATCTTGATCTTTTTAGAAAAGCTTTTTTAGTGTCTTATAAACCCCTCTGCCAAATTTCAGATCAAGACTCATAGTAAAAAATTTATAACGATTTTTGTGGTAAAACTGCTCAATTTTGTTTTGGATCCGACCAATTGATTTCAACGCGTTTATAAGCACTGAAAACGACTGTTTTAGGGAAAGTCTCCTTCATGAAAGTTGAAGAGAAGATTCCCAAGTTTCTATAATGATAAGACACAGAAATTAGTCATGTCTCTGTCAATAGGTATGATTTTTTTAAAACAGACTCTGTTTTGCTCAACCTTAAATTTGTTTTGTAAGTAAATAAACTCTTGGGATCGTGAAAAAATTCATGAGTGATCCCAAGATGTTCATAAACCCACCCTCAACCCAGAAAATTTGAGGATTTCATTTGATCTTCCAAACCATTCAATTTCCACCAACTTTCTGTTTTTTGGGGTCAAAAATGACAAGTTTCTTCCCCAAATTAATTGATTTGATTAATTAAATTATTAGACTTAATAGGGAGTCTAAGTAATCCACCTCTTTGAAATATCAAAAAGTTAAAAATAATTTAGACTTAACTAGGAGTCTGTTCAATCCAATTCATAAGTAATTAGACTTAATAGAGAGTCTAATTAAGCACTTTTTTATTTGATGACTTTAAACACTTAGAATGAAATCTAAGTCAACCTAAGTCAAGTCAATCTAAGTCAAGTCAACCTAACTCAAGTCAACAGAGGTCAAGTCAATGAAAGTCAACCATGGTCTTAAACAAATCAAAATGCAACCAAGTCTACCGAAGCCTACTAGAATCCGACAAATAACCCAAATCTACTCGAGTCAACCAAAGTCAAACAAATCTACCAAGTCTACCAATGTCAACCAATGTCTACCCAAGTCTACTAACGTCAACCCAAGTCAACCTGACTCTACCTAAAATCGATTAAAGTCAACTTTGCAAATAGGTGCAAGTCAACCGAAATCAATCCAAGTTGATTAGAGTCAATAAGGACTAAAATTGACCCCCTTTGTAAATAATGTAATTACTAAAATCAAAAACCCCTAAAAATATTTTCTTATCTATTTCCAAACGTCTTTTTCTTAGTTTTTCTAGTTAAAGTCATTTTCTCCATTTTCCCCAACGTTTTAAGAATTTCAATTCCTTTTTCAAAACCTTTTGTACATGGAAGTAAATAAACTTTTCATGATGTGTTTTGCATGTAAAGTTTTCTTTTCCCGTTCTTTGTATGGACTTTGGACGGGGCCCTACCCCAACACTAGGCAAGAATTGTCAATTCGCTTATGCGCGATCATGAGGTCGATCTACATTCACCTCTACCAACTATTCCACCAACGCCCCAGTGGAACACTTCTTGACCGAACATAACCGAATCGACGATCTATTTTCCTTATATTGTTGTAGGGCCTACACGGGCAGCTTTAACGATACGGCCAATTCCACCGAGCCCCAAACACCTAACCCAATCCATCCCATTAAATCTCCCTGCGAGAGTCAATTCAACCATTGTCAAACTATTTGAGAGGTCTAACCTTTAAACTCGCATTAGAGAGGTCGTGTCATCCACATTAAGACCTCGTTCAGGAGGCATGCCTGGTTCAGGAGGCATGGTGATCAATGGCGATCGCCGTCTCGATAAAGAGACACATAGATGCAAGCGGAATATACCTTGCTCTGTTCTACTGTGGATCTACTTGACTCTAATGTGAGTCATCTATAAAGTCTCTCAATAGCACGACTGTGAGTGAAATGACTTTCTACCCCTTCCAAGCGAAGTAAAATCCATCTGTACCCCAACATGGGTGATATCCCCAGTGGAATCAACCCGATCATTTCCCCAGTGGAATGATATCTACCCTGTGGATTCATCCACCTACCCTCGCGGATATTAGCTGCTACCCCCCAGTGGAAAAAGCCGTTGTCGTGGGGCTACCCGTCAGAACTACGTAGGGTTTTGATCCTCGAGTTGATTCCAATCCCACAATGAAAGGTACGTAGGGAAACTTTGGTGCTCAAACCCCCCCAAGTCCGTACGAAAAGACTCGGAAACTTTTGTAAATTCTTCTTTTCAACTTCTGCATGTGAATGACAATGTGAATACATGTGCTTTTCTATTTCTACTTATTCATATGGATCTTAACGTAACCACTACACCAAAATTCTTTTGAAGGAAATGATGTATTAGTAAGTGCCCGTCCTTATGACGGAAGGGGAGACGAGTTCCAAATGTTCGCACCCCTTAACTAAGGCCCCGAACCCTTTTTCTCTTTTTCGTGGACCAACTTTTCCAAATTGTAAATAAGCAATAAAACGGAATTTTGCCTTTATGGCGCATGGAGTCATTTTTGGTTTTCGAAAGGTTTTCCTTAAAATTCTTTCATTCGTTTTCGAACTTGTGCTTTTTAAACTTGTTTCAAAACCCTTCCTTGTCGGGGTAAAGACATGGTGGCGACTCTGAGTTTCTACCATCAAACCTTAGGTTAGTTCAATAACCTGCAAACCCAAACCTTTTTGCGGGCCCCACACCCGGACTGTTGCAGACTTAACCACTCATTATCTCCAACACTTGTTAAAAAACCACACTACATTTTTTTTTTATGACAATGTTTCAAATACAACTGAATTAAAAGCTAGAACTTAGGAGGTGTTACACAAAGACGGTTGTTGGGCTTGTAAAGAACTTGCCATGATCAAAACCGAAACCTCCTAAATTAAACAACGTAAAAGGACTACAGAAAAATGCAAAGGCCTTGAGCTTCTTAAACAGGACCAAGGGGATTTGGTTGGGGATTTGGTTGGGGGATAATAGTTTTCTTTTTGCCCCACAAAGAGGAGGGGTTTCGGAGCAGCGCTTCGATCGCTTACGGAAGTGTAGACCACACTTGCGACGGAACAATGAATTCCTAGTATACTTCCGCGACACTGCACAGAAGGCAAACATTAAAGGGGAAGAAAATACTACCTTACACGTCGATGCAGGGGAGGATAGAACATCACTCATAGTGTTATCCTCGAAAAGCGGGGCTTCAAGAGTTGGTGAAGTCGTAACCGCCATATTTGAGGCAGCTGGAGCACAAGGAGCCTCCTCCAAACCTGAAGGAGACATAGGAGCCACTGCTTCCTCCGAGGCGTAGTCGAGGGGGGCTTCGGTCATGATTTGATTTTGGGTGGTAATAGCGCAGATACGCATCACCGAGATCGAACTAGGATGAAAGAACTCTAATTCTTGACCTTGTTCCAGTTTGGACCAACCAAGCCGAGATAGTCGCAACACAGATGAAATTTTACGACGATTCACGAACGTGTAATTTTTTGGAGCCTCTAAACCAAGAGGCCCGTCACCAACATTGCTCCCAGTAGACTCATTAGTAGCACTAAGACAGTCAAGGTCCATGTGTAGAGTAGAAGGATCATTAGCGGGGACATGGCTTTCGTGGTCAACATTCTGTGGAAGAGAACCAACACCTGATATTAGTGCTAAGCCCATAGGTAACTCCCCCACATCTTCAAACAAAATCACGACAACACTACTGTGGTTACCACAACTGTCAACCACAGATGGAATATCAGCACCAAACTTAGTAGAATCAGCACAATCAACTGACATATCACTTGAACAAGACACAACCGAGCTGCAAGCAACTATACCAACACCTCCTAAACCAGCCAAATTGCCCAAAATTTGCCCATTAACGGATTGGGGAAATGCGGTAGGTGCTGAAGCGAAACTCGTAATCATATTACCCACCCGAGCAAACTCTGCTTTCACTTCTTTATTACTTGGTTCAAAGCCAGACGCTTGATGTAGATCACTGTAAGCCTCCCATAAAAGCCCAACTGAAGGAAGGCTGGAGCTCTACGAAAGAGAGCTTTAACACTATGGGGGGGCGAAACTTAAGATTAACGAGCAAACTTTCTCTACTTGATGATATATGAATAATTTGTCCCATTTTCATGTGATTCTTGTCCTCCCGTGTCCTACTTTTGATGATTATATAGTTGTCTTCCTGCTCTTTTCATATATGTGTTTGTCTTGGCTCAATTCAATATCATTTTGCAAATTCTAGTGCATTAACTATTTTGTACGAGAATAGGGTTCTGCGATGTGTTTTTGGCTTATGTATGGACACTTACGGAGCATGTTGGAGTGGAACCCAAGGCATTGGAGAGTCAAAGAGCGGAGATGGAGCTTAAGGTGGGAACCTAGGCACGCGAATCGAGAGTAAGGGATGAGGATATAAGATTGGAAGTAAAGAGAGGGCCACACATGAGTTGAAGACTCTTCGCACAAAGGGGTATTTTCAAACGGTCATATCTAAAGTTGTAGAGTAGATATTGATTTTATTCAAGTTGGAGATGAAAGTTCATCCCGTTAGCTTTCTAATGATGTATTATAAGCTCCTTTTGACCAAGAAACGAGTGAGATATGACCTTCCAAAGTCGAGTGCACGCGTCAGTTTTGACCGCTCGGCCATCCGCTCGCCGAGCGGACGGCCGAGCGCGTAGCCACCAGTGAGCATCTCGCCGAGTGTATAAGTCTGGTCGGCAAGCGCATATATCCGCTCACCGATTGCTTTTTGACTTGTTTTTTCGTCATTTTATTTTGTACACTATAAATACCCACCTAACCTAGTTGAGTGGGTAGACATTTCACTTTATATTTTTCCTTAGATATTTTGGCGGAGTTCAAATTAGATCTAGACTTTTTCTCTCTCCTACATTTTAACATTGGTTTCTCCTCCCTTTGTATTTTCTTTTCATTTTCCATCTTTCATTAGAATTGTCACCCAAGATTATTGCAACAATTACCAACTTTTATTTTCAATATAATTCAAGCATTATTCATTTCATCTCCTCTCTTTATTACCTCATTTGGGTAACAATTCTTCTCTCTTTTATTTATTGTTATTTATTTTGTCTTAATTATTGTTAATTATTATAAATTCATGTTTATTAGTTGGTTAATTAGTTTACTCATCCAAGTTTGAATATTTGTCCAATTTTCATGTTTAGTATCATGTTTAGGACTTATTAATTGCAAGTAGTGTTGGTTTAATGATTTGTGAGTAGTTCTATTGTTAGGGGGTGTGGGAAATGTGACAAAGGTGGTATCTTTATGTGGGGAATTGATTTATTGTTTTGTATTTCATATGATTTATGTCTAATTGCTACCCTTATGGTTTTAATTGCATGATTGATTAAGATGTACACTTGGGTAGTTTGTATCCTTCACTAATTAGGACAACATAAGAGATTTGAGGCCCAATTAAGCATAAGTGGGTAGGATTGATTGGTTAATTGCATGAGAATGATTTAATCGATTAATCGGGATTTATATTAATTACTTGAGAGGGTTTTTGATCACTTGTTGTCCCTCTTTTTGCATGAATCAATTCACTATGTGTTGTTGTCGATCCCCCTAATTAAAATAACCATCGTTGTTGCATAAACCTCACTCAAACCCCCTAACTTCTTAAATAACGGTTATCAATTCAAAATTTTCGCCTTTATTTGCCTAGTAGTTGATTAGCGATAGATATTAGATAAATTTCCATTCTTAATTTTGTTAGACTAAAATTAGAGCTAAAATTGGTAGACAATCACCCCCGTCCCTGTGGATTCGACCCTAGCTATACTAGGATAGATTAGGATGGCTTGAACACGTTTTAGGCCTATCAAATTTTTGGCGCCGTTGCCGGGGACGATGTTGTTTCGTGATTGATATCGGTTTTGTTTACATTTTAGGACTAATCATTGTTACTTGTTATGTGCTTATTTTTGGGAATGACTCTACTTTCACATGTTATTTGGTTTCTTTCCCAAGTGCACTAGCAATAGTGTGCTTGCATTTTACGCTTGTGGTTGTTTGTTTGTGTGAAGGCCTTTTAAATAAGGCTCGTCGACCATATACTTCCCAATATTTCAGCGACCGAGCCTCCAATTAACCATGGCACTATCGAAGCAACCAATTTTGAAAATGACCCCGAACTTATACTCCTAATTCAACAAGATGCTTTTGGGGGTGCATTTCACGAATGTCCATATGACCACCTCTCAACTTTTGGTCTATATTGCAATACTTTCAAGTGTGAGGGGGTATCAAACGAAACAATTCAACTTATCCTATTCCCTTTCTCACTTAAAGACAAAGCCAAGAAGTGGTTACACTCTCATACTCCAAACACCTTCCACAAATTTCACGACCTATAAAAAACATTTCTAGACAAATTTTTTCCTCCTTCAAAAACCGTTAATATACTAAATGTGTAAGAATATTAATCATAGATTAACTAACCTCCAGCTATTGTTGTTCAAGTTCTTGGTCGGAAGCGCTTTAACGTAATGGGTTTCGAGTCCTTATCGGATGCCGATGTATGATGGTTACCTTAGGCAGAATATATGAATTATGTGTATAGAGGGGACTAGGACCCTTTACGTAGTATATATAGAGAAATCGTGACCCTTCCATCAAGGGACATAAAATAACTACCTTTAGTAACTAACTCCTTATACATTGAATAATGAACTTACATTGTATGTAGGTCACTTATTGATATTTATCTTAAAGAATATTAATATAAAATCTTACATTCTCCCGCTTGGCCTACATCTAACCGTAGTTAGTTACAATAACGTGACATGTACTTTAAATGGCCATAACCTTATTGTCACAAACCGAAACAAGCATTATATTAAAAATATCAATGCACTAATCATGGCAGTTATACTCCCACTATTTGAGTATTTCCTTCCAAGTATTAAACGCGCGAATTTTTATAATAATACTCACTGTACGAATGAATTAAAATCATTCAGGGTCCAATCTTTACTAATCACCACAGATTAAACATATATATGAAATTGAATGTGCACACTGAAGTTTCTTTAACTCATACATAATTACAAATATATAAACAAGACAATAACATATTCATGGACTAACAATGCCCATACATTTTGCATGATCCACGAACACTTTAGCCGGCAAACCTTTTGTCATAGGATCAGCAATCATAGATGTGGTACCAATATGCTCAATAATGACATTCTGCTTCTTGACATTGTCTCGAACCATCATGTCAACTGTATATATGTGCTTGCTTCGACTCTCACTCTTGTTGTTCATAGAAAAGAACACAGCGGCCGAATTATCACACTAGATCTTTATAGGCCTTGAAATTGAGTCGACGATCTTTATTCCTTCTAAGAAACTCTTGAGCCACAAGGCCTGTGAGGTAGCTCCATAACATGCTCAAACTCTGCTTCCATAGTATATGTGGCAACAATGAATTGTTTCACACTCCTCCAAGACACAGCTCCTCCAGCAAGTAAGAACACGTATCCGGAAATTGACTTTCGTGAATCCTTACAACCACCAAAATCGGAGTCAGAATATCCAACAACTTCCAAACGATCAGATTGCTTGTAAGTGAGTCTGAAATCCTTGGTCCTTTGTAGATATCTCATGATCTTCTTGACGGCCACCCAATGGTCCAAGCCAGGGTTACTTTGGTACCTACCAAGCATACCAACTGCAAAAGCTATATCCGGCCTAGTACACACTTGTGCATACATGAGGCTACCAACTACAGATGCATATGGTTTACTTTTCATCTCTTCTCTTTCCAGACCACTTTTAGGACACTGATCTTGAATTGACTAAATTTGTCCCCTTTGTCAATTGGTGTTTTGCACTTGAACACCGAGACATATGAAATCTTTCCAAAACCTTTTCAATGTAGGCCTTTTGAGACAACCCCAGAGTCTTTTGGATTCGGTCTCTGTGAATCTCTATGCCAATGACATAAGAGGCTTCACCCATATCCTTCATCTCAAAATTTTGAGTAAGAAAAGTCTTAGTGTCATGCAACAAACTAAAATCACTAGTTGCAAGCAAAATGTCATCTACATATAGCACTAGAAAAATGAAATGACTTCCCTTAACTTTAAGGTATATGCATTCATCCTTAACATTCTCCTGAAAACCATATGAAGAAATGACATCATGAAATTTCATATACCACTGACGGGAAGCTTGCTTGAGTCCATATATAGATTTCCTGAGTTTGCAAACTAAATTATTATCCTTTTAATCTTGAAAACTTTCAGGTTGCGCCATATATACCTCTTCAATTAAATCCCTATTCAAGAATGATGTTTTCACATCCATTTGATGTAGCTCTAATTCAAAATGAGCTACCAATGCCATGATTATTCTTAGTGAATCCTTCTTTGATACTAGAGAGACGGTTTCATGATAATCAATGCCTTATTTTTGAGTGAAACCTTTGGCAACGAGTCTAGCTTTGTATCTTTCAACCTTGCCAGATGAATCTCTTTTCGTCTTGTAAACCCACTTGCATCCAAAAATGGATGCTCCTTCTGGTGGGTCAACGAGATCCCATACCTAATTCCTTGCCATAGATTTCATCTCATCCTTCATGGCATCGTACCAAAGTGCGGAATACTCTCCACTCATGACTTGTGAAAAACTTTTTGGATAATTTTCAGGTCCAACATCAAAATCGGATTCTTGAAGGTAAACAACATAATCACTAGAAATAGCAGACTTTCTTTTTCTTGAAGATTTCCTCACTCCCACTAATTCAACAAATGATTGAACTGATGGAGTTGCAGTACATGAGCTAGTGCGTGGGTTCAGAATGCACCATGTGATCCTCAACTATTATTTCTTTATTTGATGGTTGACCAAAGTCATCATCTAAAACCAAAGTAGTAGAAAGATCACCATGAGACTCTCTTATTTCCTCAAACTCTAACTGACGAGGAAATATACTCTCACTATCAACATGATCTTCTAGAAATTTTGCATTTCGAGAATCAACAATCCGAAGGTTATATGAGGGGCAATACAACCTATATCCTTTGGAGTTAACGGCGTACCCAATAAAATAACCACTTATATATGGTACGAGGATCCAATTTCTTTATGTTAGGATCATAAACCCTAACTTGAGTTGGACAACCCCATACATGTAAGTGTCTTAAACTAGGTTTCCACCCATTCCAAATCTCGAAAGGAGCTTTAGGAACTGCCGTCGATGGAACCTGATTTAAAATATAAATTGTGGTTTTTAAAGCTTCACTCCACAAGGACAAAGGCAAACTTGAATTGCTTATCATGCTTGGAACCATCTCTGTAAGCGTACGGTTCCTTCTTTCAGCCACAACATTTTGTTGTGGTGTTTTCGGCATGGAATATTGGGCAATTATACCCTCCTCTTGAAGGAACGTAGCAAATGGTCCAAAGTGTTGTCCCATTTCAGTGTAACGTCCATAATACTCTCCGCCTCGATCAGATCTTACGATCTTGATCATCTTTTCCTTTTGTTTCTCTACCTCCAATTTGAACACTTTAAAGACATCAAGTGCCTCAGATTTCTCTTTTAGGAGATAAAGACACATATATCCAGAATGATCATCAATAAATGTAATAAAATATCGATGACCATTGAAACCGGGAGTATCGAACGGTCCACAAATATCTGTGTGAATAATCTCAAGAAGTTCCGAACTTCTCCGGGCACCTTTAGTGTACTTGTTAGTTTGCTTTCCTTTGATGCAATCTATACAAGAACCAAAATTAGTAAAATCAAGAGTCTTGAGAACTCCATCATTTACCAATTTCTTTATTCTCTCAGTAGAGATATGCCCTAATCTCCTATGCCAAAGCATGGAGGAATCCTCATTGATAATACATCTTTTAATGCCAACATTTGGGTCATGCAAGGTTACTAAAGAAGATTGAAAAGAAGAATCTAACTGAATTTGATACAAATTGTCAATGAACACACCACACCCTATTACACTATTGTTTACAATCAAATCCATAAATGATTTTCGAAATACAAATCCATAATTTAAATTTCAAAGTCTTGAAATAGAAATCAAATTCCTAGAAAATGTAGGTACATAAAATGTATATTCAAGATCTAACTGAAAACCGGATTTTAAAACAAGTCTAAAGGTTCCAATTCCTTCAACAGGTGAACGCATCCGATTTCCTGAATAGAGGCCTCCCTCATTACCCACCGGTTTCCTTAGGTTGAGAAATCACTGCATATTGTTGGCAATGTGAATTGTACTACCCGAATCAATCCACCAAGTATTATCAGGAACATCAACTACATGAGATTCAAAACACACCAAAGTAAAATTACCTTTTTTCTCTAGCCACTTCTTGTACTTCGGGCAATCCTTCTTGAAGTGATCCTTCCCCTTGCAAAAAAAGAACCTAGGACCACGATACTTGGTGTCATTTTTTGACTTAGGTGTACCAGGTACATCTTTACCATGGTTAGGACCACCTTTACTCTTTCTAAGATTACCTTTAGAGTGAGTGGTTAAATTGGCAGATTCATCCACTGAAGGCCTCTCATGCTTCAACCTCTCTTCCTCTTGCACAATCATTGTCAAAAGTTCATTGATAGACCATTTTTCCTTAAGTGCATTATAGTTAATTTTAAAAGGTCCATGAGATGGTGGAAGAGAGTTAAGAATGAGATGAACCAAAAATGACTCTAAGATATCAACTTCAAGGGACTTTAGTTGAGAAGCAATATCCCTCATTTCCATAATGTGCTCACGCACACTCCTGTTGGAATTATCATTATGAGGCATATCTGAAAGTTTCTTCATTAGGGTGCCAGCCATGGCCTTCTTTGAACTCACAAATTGTACCTTGATGGCTTTCATTTAGTCCTTAGCTTTATCGCATTCGGGGATGGATCCCCTAATGCTTTTGCTAACACGGGACTTAATGAGCCTTAAACTTAAGCGGTTGGACCGCGTCCATTGCTCATGAAAAGTCTTCTCATGAGGCCAACTTCCCAAATCAGGAACAGGTGGTTCAACCTCACGTAAGGCTAAATCCAAATCCATACACCCTAAGGTCAAAAAGATCTTATCCTTCCAATCACCGTAATTTTCACCAGACAACATAGGAATATGAGAAGATTCATTAAGGAAAGCAACAGAAGGAACAACTCCAATACCAAGAATAACACAAATTATAACTGCTATGAAGCAAAACCTAATATAGAATAAGTCCGACCTTCCCGCGGGTAGAGGTTGCTACAAGCATGAACATATTCTACAAACAACAATAAGACTAATAAATTTTATAACAACATATATAGACTCATATCTATGGATATTAGAATCTCCATATATTAATATAAAACTTACTATCTTATTCCAATTAAATAAGCAAAACAACTACCTCCCTTTGGGGCCAAATAATAATTTTAGTAATTTAATTGCAAATGTAGATATCAAAAATTTCATTTGAGAGACACCAAAAACAAATTATTATAATTTAGAATGTTGTGGCTAATTTTACAGTATAATAAAGAAACAACCTTAGTTTCTCAATGATATCATACTATCTTAAATTTGACTCACAAAATGAAACTTGAGATCCCTATTGCCCAGGATCAAAATCGAGAAATCAATACCAAAAGAGACGTACAATTCCACGTAATACAAACCTTAAAATAGAAACTATACACTCCAAAATAATAATAGAGTGATATGTACTAATTGGTTACCGTATAAGCAAGGCATGAAAACAAAACCAAACATGAGGATGTTGAACATGCATGCACTTCGGAAAACTTTAAAATGAAAACTTTTGTTTTCTAATTGACATCAAAATGGCATATGAGAACCAAAAGGCAATCAGTCGTAACAAATGTACGCGTATCACCCATGTTACGACAGACTAGATTCTGAGAAGATTTACTTATACATGCTAAAAAGAGTAAATCATGTATCTCGTTTAGAAAACAAAGAAAACAAGTGAATCATCATTACTTTCTTTAACATAAAGAATCTGATTATTTCCTACAAGATAACATGCATACATCCATGAATGATTTGCGAAATATACACATCTGATAGAGGACTAAATGTATCCGAAACACACACATCTTTTTTTTTTTTTAATTTTACTTTATCATAAGATAAATATTACATGGCAGACTGAAAACATCTTCCACATGGGTACTTCATCCGTAATTAACATTACACACCACATGAACATTATATCATAGAAATTTGCAACAACATAATTTGACCATGCGTGAATAAACATGACATAAATTACATGCATCATGAAAAACAAATAATAAGTGAAAACCATCATCATGAAGATGGGCATGAATTTCGTAAACAAAAATTCATAAAACTGAACAACAAGACATAGAGTCTTGCTCTGATACCAAATGTAAGAATATTAATCATAGATTAACTAACCTCCAGCTATTGTTGTTCAAGTTCTTGGTCGGAAGCGCTTTAACGTAATGGGTTTCGAGTCCTTCTCTATTACCGGATGCCAATGTATGATGGTTACCTTAGGCAGAGTATATGAATTATGTGTATAGAGGGGACTAGGACCCTTTAAGTAGTATATATAGTGAAATCGTGACCCTTCCATCAAGGGACATAAAATAACTACCCTTAGTAACTAACTCCTTATACATTGAATAATGAACTTACATTGTATGTAGACCACTTAATGATATTTATATTAATAAATATTAATATAAAATCTTACAAAATGCTCTCCTCCAATTTGCACAAGAAGACCATGAGAGTTTTGCTAACGCATGGAAAGTGGGAACGCTACAAGGACCTCCAACGGTCTTGCACCCATCACGGTCTCCCCAGGTGGTTATTGTTTAACCAATTTTATCAAGGGATTCAAGCAAAACACGTTGATTTGGTTAATGCAAGTGCCGTAGGCTCATTTGCGGAGTTGGAGGTGAAAGAATGTGAGATGTTGTTGGAGAGAATTGTTAGAACGAACTCACATTATTCAATTTCACTTGATATAATAGGAGATAATGGTGAGCATGAGGTTACTTTTTTTTTTGATCCAACGACCTACTTTTAAGGAGATAATCAACTCACTAAAAGTAAATTATGAGGTAAATGTTTTGAAGTGTATCTCTAAGGAAGGTGACTACCTTACTAATCCCCTTGAATATGATGATGATGATGATGATGAGCTAGTGGATGAGGACAATACTGAAGGTAGTGGAGAGAGGACTAAAGTTGATGAGGAAATTGATGATGAGACAATTGAGGAGTCCGAAGAGGCACCCAAAGAAAATTGTCAAGAGGAACCTCTCAATTTGTATAAGTCTCAAGACACTTTGCAAGTCAATCCCTTATATGACTCCGATTGCCCACTTTATGATACTTATGATGACGATGATGATGAAGAGAAAGTAGGAAAGGAGAGTGAGGAATTTGATGCAAATGTGATATTGGTGATTGGTGACGACATTGATATGGCGAGCAATGGTGAGTCTCAAGAAGCATTCAACGTCAATCCTCTATATGAACTTGACTGTTCGTTTTAAGAAAACCCACTTTTTGACACTTCTATTGATGAAGAGTCATCACTTGATGACACATTGGAAATGTCGCTAAATATCTTGAGGTCATATCTTGTCCTAAGGAGGAACTTTTCCCTTGTGGAGAAGTTTGATGAAAAAGTATTGAGCAAGGGTTGCATTGGTCTTGATGGTGAATGTTTCTCCATGCCTCACCAAGAACCCAAACTAGCCTATGAATATCTTGTTGTCTCGATTGAGTGTAGAACATTCTATAAACGATACAAATCTTGTTACAATGTTTTTGCTCGATCTTTCTTGAAAATTATGCCATATGCATCTTCATGGGTGCCATCAAATGATTTCTCTTCCTCCTTTGACAAATTGTTATGTGCATTGATGGATATGTTAATGATGAGGTCGACATGATTTAAGTCACCTTTAGCCACCTCTCACCACCACAAGCTACGAGAAGAACGTAAGATGGAGCATCCACCTTGAAAAATCATAGGTAATACACTTTACTCCATTTTATTTAAACATTGAGTACAATGTACGATTCAAGTGTGGGGGAGATTTGGGTTTGGTGTTTCTTGTTGCTCTTGCCTAGATTTGTAATAGCTCGTGGTTGTGGGATATGATGGTATGTTAGACTTGGATTTTCATTGATCATGAATGCATCTTGTTTGATGATTTGAGTCTATGTGGTGGTATAAAATTGTATGCCTTTTGATAATTTGTTTGTTCTCCTTAGTTGACTATTCTCATATTTAGATGCTTGTTGTTTATGCTCCTTTGAATCCAAATCCCTAATATCCAAATTTTGATGCACTTGTGTATATTTATTTACTTGCTTTGTATTTTTTGTTTCTTGTGTTATCTCTTTTCTTTTCTTATTTTTCAAAAATTCAAACAAATTCAAATGTAAATAGTTTTTGCTTTACCCCTAATAATTTAGAAGTTTTTCTATTTTTCAACTTTTTAGGAAATCATGTCATTTAGACAATCCTTCTTGCACCATTGCATTGTGAATAAGTGCTTTCTTGCCTAATATTTTGACTTTGATGCTACTATTCCGGTTAATTTGTTTTTGCCAATTTTGTGAGTTGAATGTCTTGTGTGACTACTCTCCCAAGGTGACATTGTGCTTGTCAACGCTTTTTCCACAAACACTTTAGAAGGAGGTGTGACCGCCCCTACCTTGGCACACCTCCACCACCATTGAGGCTTTAATAAGCCGATTTGGAAATAAATCCCCTTTCACTTCGAAATTTCAAGAAGATCGGCTAGACCCAATGCGAGTGAAGCCACCAAAAACTTGTATTGGCAAGACTTGTATAAGTGGAGCCACCAAAAATATACCTTCATTCCTCAATAAAGTGGTATAACTACCACCCGTGACAATGCCACACGAATAAAGTGGGAAATTCCCACCACCAATAAAATTTGGCAAGACCAGGTAAGGATGGAACCAATATCTTCAATTTTGCAAAATCCAAAAAATTCAAAAATTCTTGCAAGTGAAAATCCCAAAAATAGAACCTCTTTGTTATCTAGTTTGTAAATGGGGACACGTTAGCCTCACAAAAAAATGTTTGTTGAATAAACCACAAATTGTATGCATATTCTCAACCTCTTTCTCCACAAAATTTTAGTTATCAAGCACAATTTTAGACGATCCTTAGAACCTACACTTGTAGGAGTCGGGATTTGGGGCCCACGAGACTAAACGCACGCTTGAGTACTTTCTCACCTCCCTCCGTGCCTCTTTGTCAACATATTAGGGGAGGTAACCCTTGTGAGCAATGCTTTAGTGGATTTGGTAGATTGTCTAATTTACATAGTTACCTTTTTAGTTGAATTTTAGAATCAATTATTTTGATCGAGTTAGGGGAAGCCGAAAACCTCCTAGACTCCCATTTGGGCTAGGACGGTAGTCACTTTTGAGGGAAGTGACTTATTTTGTTCGGAATCAATCTACTTTTAGTGTATGTGCTTGAATGATCCGATTGTATTCCAAACTTTCTCGCAAGACCCTCCTTGCCTCCCAAAGGGTGTCAATCCTCACGGATACCCCAGAGCGGGAGTTGAAGGGGCGCGGAGCACGCTAAAGGCTTAATCGCTATTATAATAATAAAATGGTTATTTGGCTAGCATTGTATATCTGTGCTTGTTTATTGTAATAAAAGTGGTGCATAGTTGTGTCTTGATTTTGTGCTCGTTTCCCCTTCTTGCATTGTGATTTGATTTGACTTACTCGGAGACGAGTAAGAGTTTAGTGTGGGGGAGTTTGTTATATGATTAATTTGTCCCATTTTCATGTGATTCTTGTCCTCCCGTGTCCTACTTTTGCTGATTATATAGTTGTTTTTCCGCTCTTTTCATATATGTGTTTGTCTTCGCTCAATTTAATGTCATTTTGCAAATTCTAGTGCATTTTCTATTTTGTACGAGAATCGGGTTCTGCGGTGTGTTTTTGACTTTTGTAGGGACATGTACGGAGCATGTTGGAGCGGAACCCAAGGCATTAGAGAGTCAAAGAGCAGAGATGCAGCTTAAGGCGGGAACCTAGGCACACGAATTGAGAGTAAGGGATGAGGATATACGATTGGAAGTAAAGCGAGGGCTAAACACATGAGTTGAAGACTCTTCGCACAAAGGGGTACTTCCAAACGGTCATATCTCAAGTTTTATAGCAGACATTGATTTGATTCAAGTTAGAGATGAAATTTCATCCCCTTAGATTTCTAATGATATATTATAAACTCAATTTGACCAAGAAACGAGTGAGATATGGCCTTCCAAAATCAAGTGCGCGTGTCAGTTTTTGACCGCTCGGCCATACGCTTGCCGAGCGGACGGCCGAGCGCGTAACCACCAGTGAGCATCTCGCCGAGTAAATAAGTCCGCTCGGCGAGCGCATATATCCGCTCACCGAGCAGATGCTTCGGATTGCTTTTTGACTTGTTTTTTCGTCATTTTATTTTGTACACTATAAATACCCACCCTAACCTAGTTGAGTGGGGAGACTTTTCACTTTTCATTTTTCCTTGGATATTTTGGGGGAGTTCAAATTAGATCTAGACTTTTCCTCTCTCCTAGTTTTCAACATTGGTTTCTCCTCCCTTTGTATTTTCTTTTCATTTTTCATCTTTCATTAGAATTGTCACCCAAAATTATTGCAACAATTACCAAGTTTTACTTTCAGTATAATTCAAGCATTATTCATTTCATCTCCTCTCTTTATTACCTCATTGGGTAACTATTCTTCTCTCTTTTATTTATTGTTATTTATTTTGTCTTAATTATTGTTAATTATTATAAATTCATGTTTATTAGTTGGTTAATTAGTTTACTCATCCAAGTTTGAATATTTATCCAATTTCCATGTTTAGTATCATGTTTAAGACTTTATTAATTGCAAGTAGTGTTGGTTTAATGATTTGTGAGTAGTTCTATTGTTAAGGGGTGTGGGAAATGTGACAAAGGTGTTATCTTTATGTGGGGAATTGATTTATTGTTATGTATTCCATATGATTTATGCCTAATTGCTACCCTTATGGTTTTAATTGCATGATTGATTAAGATTTACACTTGGGTAGTTTGTATCCTTCACTAATTAGGCCAACATAAGAGATTTGAGCCCCAATTAAGCACAAGTGGGTAGGATTGATTGGTTAATTGCATTAGAATTATTTAATCCATTAATCGGGATTTAGATTAATTACTTGAGAGGGTTTTTTATCACTTGTTGTCCCTCTTTTTGCATGAATCAATTCACTATGTGTTGTTGTCGATCCCCCTAATTAAAATAACCATCGTTGTTGCATAAACCTCACTCAAACCCCCTAACTCCTTAATTAACGGTTATCAATTCAAAGTTTTCGCTTTTATTTGCCTAGTAGTTGATTAGCGATAGATATTAAATAAATTTCCATTCTTAATTTGATTAGACTAAAATTAGAGCTAAAATTGATAGACAATCACCCTCGTCCATGTGGATTCGACCCTATCTATACTAGGATAGATTAGGTCGGCTTGAACACGTTTTAGGCCTATCACTTGATCAAAGTTACAAGCTTTGAGGGCACAAAAGGCTAGATTCAAGTTGAGAGAGACGGCTAAATCCTTAATAACCATGTGAGCTTCCACATCCAAAGCGACCACCACACAAAGGGCCTTAACAGCCTTACAATAGAGCAAAGATGCAGCCATAAAATTGTTTTTTTTTTTTTTCTAAACAAGGTGTTGTCGTCTGATTTTAAAGGAAGAACATATCCCTGAATCTCCTCATGGCCTTTTAATTTCCCAAACATTTCAGCTAAATCCCGATCCTCAGTAACACCCCAAGATAAAAAGAATTGATTGCATATTGAATATTTTCGCAATCCATAGCTAAGAAGAACTAAGAAGAACCCAAGGCAAAGACCAGAAAACAACAAAGTAAACTAACCTGGATACAAAGCTTAATTAATTGCACATCAAAAGACAGATGAGTCCCGAATCACAACAAATGATTAATCAGAGTGACAGCGATCTTCGCCTGACCAGCGTGTGAGCAGCTAGCAACCAAGATCGACGGATCCCTGTAGACACCAAAATTTTATTATTTTAGGTGTTTTAGATAGGTAGGAAATCTTTGTATTTTGAGAAATTATCTTATTATCCAAAAAGATAATATCTCATAGCTCTACGGTTTTATCAGTCTTGCCCACCAAGTCGTTTTATGACTATAAATAGGACCCTCCTCCTAGGGTTAAAGGGGGAGCCAAAATGAAACACGCCACAAAGGCCTCATCTCCTCCACCCTTAAGGAGCCAATATGAAATAAGCCACAAAGGCCTCAACTACTCCACCCTAAAGGAGCCAATATGAAATAAGCCACAAAGGCCTCATCTACTCCACCCTAAAGGAGTTGAGATGAAATAAGCCACAAAGGCCTCGTCTCTTCCCCACAAAATTAGGTTAGATGGATCAAGCCACAAACGGCTCCGTCACCTAACCAACCCAAATCAGTTCGAGAATAAGTCGATTGGACCCTCGAACTGAAAACCTTAAAATCCTTGGAGATGGCATCAAGAGAGTCACGAAAGTTGTAACACGCAATCTTTCGATAATAAAATTCTTGTATTCCATATTTATTTTCGTATTTAAATTTTTGTGGTTTACAACTTGGTGAACCCAACGTGAATATTTTCGCTCTTCATCTCCATTTTTCAAGGATCAAGACCGTAGAAGTCATGGAGCCATATAAAGTTTGTCTTTGTTAATTCTACGTCAAGTTTCGAGACCAAGTTGTAGCCAACGTCAAACTCTCCACAACAAGTCTCGAGAGGCCATTTGTAGACACCAAAATTTTATTATTTTAGGTGTTTTAGATAGGTAGGAAATCTTTGTATTTTGAGATATTATCTTATTATCCAAAAAGATAATATCTCATAGATCTAGGGTTTTATCTGTCTTGCCGACCAAGTCGTTTTACGACTATAAATAAGACCCTCTTCCTAGGGTTAAAAGGGGGAGTCAGGATGAAACAAGCCACAAAGGCCTCATCTCCTCCACCTTTAAGGAGTTGAGATGAAATAAGCCACAAAGGCCTTGTTTCCTCCCCACAAAACTAGGTCAAATAGATCAAGCCAAAAACGACCCCGTCACCTAACCAACCTAAATCAGTTTGAGAATAAGTCGATAAGACCCTTGAACTGAAAACCCTAAAATCCTTGGAGATGGCATCAAGAGAATCACGAAAGTTGTAACACACAATCTATCTATCTATCTATATCTATATCTTTTAATAAAGTTGTGCCATAAAGCTGATGTGGTACGAGCTTGTTAAACAATTGACATATCAACAACATTCTCAGTATACTCATTGATTGATCAACCTAAAATGTGTGAGCCAGGATTTGAATCATTGACCTCGTACTTACTTATTCATCACATTACCAGTGTGCTAACTGTTACTTCATGTATATTTTTACAACTCATACTATAAAAGGGAAAGAACTAGTCCAAATGAATGTAGATGACCAAATCTTTGATTTTTGAAAATTTTGACGAATTATGGAAGTAAATATGACATTAATGGCAGTAGACATTAGCTTCCAATATATTGGACCTTCCATATTCCATATTTGAGTATGAACATTAAATATATGCGGGTTTGAATTTAATTTTTTATTTTTAAAACACAGGACATTCATACGGCCCATCTATCTATATATCTATCGATCTATATATATATATATATATATATATATATATATATATATATATATATATATATATATATATATATATATATATATTCTATTCTATTCTATTCTATATCTTTTAATAAAGTTGTGCCATTAAGTTGATGTGACGCGTCTTTAATAAACTATCGACATGTCAGCAAAAACATCACATTCACCCCGAATCTGAATGTGAGCCGTAATAAATCAAAACGGGAAATGATAATAATAATAATTGTCTTATTATACGTGATTGTTTAAACATACTTTCCTTATTATACGTGATTATGTGAACACTCAATGTACCATTTCCTCTATTAACATACATGTAGGCCACTTATAATATAATATAGTATTAACTAATTAACATATGTTAACTCGCTTAAAAAAAAAATTAACGGCAAATTCACGTGGTGCCCCCGAACTATGTCAGAATGCCCGCGGTGCCCCTATGTTTGAAACTTGTACATTGCGGTGCCCCTGAACTTTACCCCCACCAGCACATGGTGCCCTTCCCACCCTTGTCCGTTAACTCCGTCAGTCCTCCAACCGTTAACTGCTGACGTGGCAGTGATTAACAATTGGCGGAAAAGTTAATTAAGGATTAATTATTATTTAATCAAAAAAATTTACAAAAAATTTAATATAAAAAATAAAACTCTCTGAAACGCGAAAAAATTTCACAAAAAAAAATTCAAATTTACAAGATTTTTTTTTTTAAATTTTTGTAATTTTTTCTATTTAAATAATAATTAATCCTCAATTAACTTTCCCGCCAACCTCTAATCACTGCCACGTCAGCAGTTAACGGTTGGGAACTGACGGAGTTAACGGACAAGGGTGGGAAGGGCACCATGTGCTGGTTGGGCTAAAGTTCAGGGGCACCGTAATGTACAAGTTTCAAACATAGGGGCACCACGGACATTCTGACATAGTTCGGGGGCACCACGTGAATTTACCGAAAAATTAACAAATGTTAACTTCGACACTATTCACGCTTTGTATTGTGAATATGATAATACATGGAGCAAATTAGAGAGGGTGATAGTAGTAACACGACAACTATTTGCTCAACATTTGATCTCTCCCGTTAGTTTTGCGTCCTCCTACATTTATTCAAATACAAATACAAATGTAAATAAGCTGCATGTTGTTCCCAAAAATAATAAATTGCAATTTTTGTTATTTTACCGAGTTCGTAGCGGAATTAGAAATTCTACCGAAAATAACATTTTTGAATGTAAAAGCGTAATTATAATGTGAAATCATAATATTTAAGTGTTTGACAAACATAAAAATAATATTTTTGCCTTCTGCAATAATTCTGGTTTATGTCGTTCGATGATCACTCAGAGATTTATGATACATCAACTTTCGATCAGCTATCATGATATCCACTTTGCTAGGTTTAAGTTGTCGTGAGTTTGTTGGTGGATTTGTGAATTGTAGTGTTGATGGAAGATGCCCAAGATGGCGTCGTGATTTTCATGGAAGAAGTCGTTGTTCTTTTCCTTATTTTGTGAGAGATGGCTTATGTTTTTTTTTTTTTTTTTTTTTTTTTTGAAAGATTTTAGTTATGTGATGTTCTTTTGCCCTCACACTGTTATTTGAGTATTACTCTCACTTACAAACATTATTATTATCATTATTACAAGCTTAATGTAAGACTACCTATTTTGGGATTTTCATACCTTATCACTTATAATTTTTTTTCTATATTTCTTAGATGCGAACATTTACGAATCTAATAACTTTATTTTGCTTCTATGAATCCAATTAGTTTTTTGTTAAATAAAAAATAACTCACCTGAAAAAAATGTCACATATTCCTAAAATGAGGGAGTATATACATAGCACTATTAGAACTACTTCACATAAACATTTAAGAACCTCGTGCATGGCACGGGTTCATAAGCTAGTATCTTTTAATAACGACGTGTCATAAAGCTGATGTGGCATGAGCTTGATAAACAATTGACATATCAGCAACATGTCAGCGATCATTTAACACGTCAGTATGACTATTGGTAGATCAACTAACCAAAAATGTGTGAGCTAGGATTTGAACCATGGACCTCTTACTTACTTATTCATCACATTACCAGTGTGCTAACTCTTACTTCTTGCATATTTTTACAACTCATACTATAAAAAGGAAAGAACTAGTCCAAATGAATGTAGATGACCAAATCTTTTATTTTAGAAAATTTTGATGAATTATGAAAGTAAATATGACATTAATGGCAGTATACATTACCTTCCAATATATTGGACCTTCCATATTCCACATGTGAGTATGAACATATAATATATGTGGGTGTGAATTTAATTTAAAAAAAAATACAGGACATTCATACGGCTCATCTATCTATCTATCTATTCTATTCTATCTATACTCTATATCTTTTAATAAAGTCGTGCCATTAAGCTGATGTGGCACGACTTTAATAAACTATCGACATGTCAGCAAAAAAATAATTCACCCCCGAATCTGACTATGAGCCGTAATAAATCAAAACGGAAAATGATAATAATAATTGCCTTATTATATGTGATTGTGTAAACATAATTTCATTATTATACGTGATTGTGTGATCACTCAATGTATCAATTCCTCTATTAACCTACATGTAGGCCACTAATAATACAATATAGTATTAACTAATTAACATATGTTAACTCTCTTCAAAAAAAAAACATATGTTAACTTTCACACTATTTACGCTTTGTATTGTGAATATGATAACACAGGGAGCAAATTAGAGAGGTTGATAGTAGCAACATGACAACCATTTGCTCAACATTTGATCTCTCCCGTTAACTTTTGCGTCCTCCTACAGTTATTCAAATACAAATACAAATGTAAATAAGCTGCATGTTGTTCCCAAAAATAATAAATTGCAAATTTTGTTACTTTACCGAGTTCATAGCGGAATTAAAAATGTTACCGAAAATAACATTTTTGAATGTAAAAGCGTAATTATAATGTGAAATTATAATATATAAGTGTTTGGCAGACATAAAAGAATATTGCATGCCTTCTGTAACAATTCTGGCTTATGTCGTTCGATGATCACTCGGAGATTTATGGTACATCAACTTTCGATCAGCTATCATGATATCAACTTTGCTAGGTTTAACTTGTTGTGAGTTTGTTGGTGGATTCGTGAATTGTGGTGTTGATGGATGATGCCCAAGATGGTGTCCTGATTTTCATGGAAGAAGATGATGATTCTTTTCCTTATTTTGTGAGAGATGGTTTGTTGTTTTTTTTTTTCTTTTTTTTTTTTTTGAAAGATTTTAGTTATGTGATTGTCTTTTGCCCTCACACTGTTATTTGAGTATAACTTTGTCATTACTCTCACTTAACAAACATTATTATTATTACAAGCCTAATGTAAGACTACCTATTTTGTGATTTTCATACCTTATCACTTATAATTTCTTTTCTATATCTCTTAAATGCGAACCTTTACGAATCTAATAACTTTATTTTGCCCCTATGAATCCAATTAGTTTTTTATCAAATAAAAAATAAAACTCACCTAAAAAAAATGTCACATATTCTTAGAATGAGCGTGTATATATAGCGCTATTAGAACTACTCACATAAACATTTAAGAACCCCGTGCATGGCACGAGTTCATAAGCTAGTCTTTCGATAATAAAATTCTTGTATTCCATATTTATTTTCGTATTTAAATTTTTATGGTTTACAATCCCGTCGGAGTACAGTCGCGTTACAAGAGTGTGGCTGATAGAGTGTCGGAGTGGTGATCTGAAAATTGAAGATCGTCGGGAGTTGTCTGTGGTGCGAAAACTAGATACAATAGAGGATCGGAGGTAGAGCTCGCACGCGGACGTCGATAGAATATAGAAGATAATTTGGCCGGCGAGCCTTGCTCGGAGAGTTAGATAAGATTTGCTTGAAATTCGGGTTTTCCTTTTCTCTCTCTTTTATATCTTTTAAACTGGTTTAGTATGTAAAAAAACAAAAAACACTACATTAATCTAGTGAAAAAGGCTAAGAGGTAGGGATTTGGAACATTTTGCTTAGAAAAAGTGGGATTTGAAATTTTTTGCTTCTATATAAATAATTATCGAAGACTTTTGTGTTTAGTCTTGGGAGCCGTATGAACACAAAATAATGTTAAGTTTACGTTTTCTTGATAATGAAACATGTTGCACAAAATAATGTTAAAGATCACAATGTCAAGTACATGGACTTTGGTTTCATTGAGGCTGCTATGTGCGGTACGGTGTGCCTATGAGCATTGGTTAAATGTTTTGTTTCAACAGATTCACCTTTTCCTTTTCTTTGCTTAGTCATGGGGCTATTCTAAGCCTACACTCCTACAGAATTATTGTATGAACTCAAAGAAAAAAGAAAAAAAAAACAAAGTGTTATTCACTTGTACTCTGTTATTCACTTGTACTCTGAATTTAATGGCAGCGTAAGTTTCTCTACAGGTGCAAATCTAAGGCTATCCTCATCCCTCAGACTCATATCAGATTTCAGACTTTGCCACGTCAGCTTTCCACTTACTTTTATATTTCAGACTCAGATTTTAAACAGTTTCAGACTCACTTAAATCACCCACCTTATTCCAAGACTCATTTCAGACTTGCATAAACATATATAATTATTCTTAATTCTATTTTTTCTTATCATTGATCATAATAATTATTATGTTAATTAAACATTTTACGATTACAGAACATTGTATCAAATAAATGATTAATGTATCATAATTTAGAATTCCGCTAACACACTCCAAACGATTTTAACTTATTGAGCCAATATGTAAAAAAAAATTAAAAATATTATTATAGTGATGAAAACGAAGTACAAACTATATCGACACATGCGGGGAAAAAAAAAACAAAGATAGTACACGATAAATTGATAACTAAAAAACTTGAAACAATTTCATATAACGTAAACTTGAACACTAAATAACCATAAGGTAACTTAATTATTGTCTCCCCGAACATTTAAATAATTCCATACATGCTCAACCATGTCAGCTTGTAACTGGTGATGCGTGGTTCGGTTACGAACGCGAGTATGATTTCCCAAATATTGCTCGCGATTAGCATAATATGTGGGAAGAAGACCATTGCTTATTTCAGGTCCCTCGTCTTGATTTGAAGCAACATCATAATCAAAATCATTACATAGATTCTCCTCTTCTCTTTCATCATCAATGATCATATTATGCAAAATGATGCATGTTTTCATGATATCTCCAATGTCACCTCTGTTCCAAAAACGTGCAGGATTTGCAACAATTGCGAACCTTTTTTTTAACACCCCAAATGCCCGCTCTACATCTTTCCTTACACTTTCTTGACGTTTTGCAAATAATCTCCTTTTATCAGATAGTAAGTCAGCTCGTGGGATGGTCTTTACAAACACTGGCCACTCAGGATAGATGCCATCTGCAAGATAGTATCCCATATTGTATTGAGATCCATTCACCGTAAATTGGACATCCGGACCTCGGCCATCGAGAAACTCATCAAATAATGGGGAGCGATCTAATACATTTATATCATTATTTGATCCTACAATACCAAAATATGCATGCCAAATCCACAAATCATAAGAAGCCACCGCTTCAAGTATCATAGTCGGCTTACCTTGATCACCACGAGTAAACATGCCTTGTCATGCAGTTGGACATTTTTCCCATCGCCAGTGCATGTAATCAATGCTACCAAGCATACCTGGGAAACCACGAGTCTCCCCAACTTGGAGTAGGCGTTGGATGTCGTTCGCGGTCGGCTTTCTCAAGTAGTGGCCTCCAAATATGTCAATTACACATTGGTTGAATTTCTTTAGACACTGGATTGTTGTATATTCTCCGATTCGTACGTATTCATCAACAGCATCTCCTGTCACCCCATAAGCAAGCATACGAATGGCGGCAGTGCATTTTTGAATTGGAGAAAGGGATTTCCTACCAATGGCATCGACTGTATTTTGAAAATATGAGTCGTGGTTTTCTAGAGCGGTTACGACACGAAGAAATAACTCCCTTCTCATCCGAAACCTACGTCGAAACTGCTCAAGTGTGTAAGCCGGATGGTTTGAGAAGTAGTCATTCCATATGCGATCATGACCTTCCTCACGATTTCTTTCGATGTAAGTTCGTTTCTTCTTCCTCTTGGTGCTGGAGGACGATGTATCCTCTTGTATATCATTCAAGATGTTTGATACAACATCCATAGTTGGATTTGATTCCACATATGAATTATACATTTCATTGAATAAATCATCAAAACTAAGGTTATATACATTATCCGACATATGCCTTTTGAGAACTTTTTTAGGTTTGGAGAATATTTGTGCTTGGAACAGATGGACAAGTGTGAGCATGAATTATGCAGAATTTAAAGAAATCATGCACTACAGGTAGTAATGCAATCATTCAATAGAAAAAAACAAAGGTGATATGACAGATCACAATAATTCACTCTAAAAAGTAGCAAAAAGATAAGATAAGATAAAACATAAAAATTCAATTTAAAAAGTGCAATAATTTACTGACAAAGTTTGATAATTTGAAAAGACAATACAATTAAAAGAAAAGATAAATTGAAATTACAACACATTAAAAAATAACAAAGAACAGTAAGGACATAATAAATACTTAATTAGAAATTAACTAAACCTTAAACTTAGCATAATTATACAATAATGAAACTATTATAATTATTCTAGTAAATCGTTGATATTAATTCCTCGTTTCTCCGCTATTTGCTCCAATTTTTTTTGGTGAAGAACTTTTTGCAGTCGTGTCATTTTAATTACATCAGCACAAATGAGCCTTTCCTCTATCTCTTGCTCCTTGACATCAGCTAAACGACTTGCCGACATTGCTCGCGTTTACTCGATAATTTGGGCCATTGATATAGTCTCTGAATAGTCACTTTGACTACTTTTTCCTTTCCTCTTTCCAGCCTGTATCCTTTTCGCAGCATCTCGTCCAATTGGTCGACTTACCTCTTCCACCTCCTCCGAAGCACCGATATCTCCACCCGAAGATGTGTATTCTCCTGCCTCAGATATCTTGTTTCTTTTGTAGGAATTAGACTTTGCCATGTTTTTCTTATATTAGACTTTGCCATGTTTTTCTTATATTCCTCATTCCATTTGGGATTTTTGGACACTATCTCCCACACATGTAAGTAGTTGAATTTGGTGCCGTACAAATGCTCGTACAATACTTGTGCTTCTTTAAGCATCATGGACTCATTAAATCCACTCCTTTCTTCATATTTTGCATAACAACCTTTAAATTTATTAATTGCCGTAATAATCGGATGCAAGTGCTGCTTACACTGGTTCCACTCCCTCTCAGCTTGTCCACTCTTTCTGTTATCGTTGAAAAAAGTTGTTATCCTTATCCAATAATCGGTGCTTTTTTGCGCATTACCAACAATTGGATCCTTCCCAACGTTTAAAAATGAAACTGCCAGTAGACATTCGTCTTGGATGGTCCAAGATACCGCTCTTCTTCGCACGGCAGGACGTCGACTTTGGCTTGGTGTTGGAGTGACATCGGATATTTTCCAACCCTTGAAAGCTGGAATTTTCAAATGGACTATTTGAATTAGAACCAACACTCCCTGGAGTTATTGGAGTATCACCCACATTTGGTTGTGTAGATGTAAAACCGAATAAGTTTCGGGAGGGGTTAGGATGTCGTGTGTAAGAATTGCCCATGTAAAACGGGTTTGTAGGTGTTAAAGTTGGATCTTGAGGAATTTGGGTAGAGGTTTGGTTTTGATTTTGTTGATTTAGAGCTTGTTGGAATTGAGGATTTGTCAATAAACTGACAAAATGATTCATATCAAACTTTTCATTTGGATCCATAATTAACACAATTTTTTGTTGACAAATGTCTTATTTTATAAAGAAAATTTAGAAACTTGATCAGATTTGCAAAGGTGTTATAAGTGCCAAACTATTTATAAACATTCTAATAATCTAGATTTTTTTTTTCATCATGTTTGTCTGACAACTTTTTTTTTTGGATAAAATATCATCTACATTAAATTTGTATTGGCTAGGGTAGATTTTAATTGGATAAAGTTAGATTTTTACTTTTTTTTTTTTTATCCATGCCAAATATAATAAAGTAAACATTTTACTAAAAAAACATAATTAGCAAACAAAACAACAAGATTGATCAAATTAGCAAAAACTAGCAAACTAAACAACAAGATTGGACCCACTTATTTAGTTAAGTGGAGTCTCAAGCAAGTCTTGGAATCTCAAGACTCACTCCAAACTTGCTCAAACTTTCCCCCACCTCAATGCAAGTCTTATCTCAAATTACCAAAGTCTCAGCTTGAGACTTGGAGTTTCAGACTTGCAATGGGGATAACCTAAGTCCCATATCAGAGATATAAGAGTTAAACCACTTATTTATAAGTAGAGATGGTAATCGGGTTGATCGGATTGGTTTCGGGTTGGGTCAAGACGGGCCGAGTCATATCAGGTTCGGGTCTTGCCGGGTCAACATGAACTTTTGGGTTGGGTCTCGTTTTGTCAGGTAAATTTAGTGTAGGGTCGGGACATAATCGGGCCTAAATATTGATAATCATTTGTCTGGGTCAATTCAATTTTTTGTCAATATTTTTGGTTATTCTTCATAATATAACTGGGTGAAGTTACTTAGATAGTAAGTTAAGATCATCAAAATCCATACTAAATTGTTTTAATTTGGATATATATATTAAACTTAATTATTATCCGGTCATTAAACGGGTTGGGTAATTGTTGGATCGATGACGGGTCGATCTGGGTCGTTGTTGGGTCAAACATTATTCGGTCACAGGTCATTGTCGGGTCGGGTCAAGTCGAGTTCGGTTGACCACAATTTCGGGTCCTACTAGGTCAGATTTTCAAGTTAACGAGCAGATCGAGTTTGCCAACTTATATATAAGAGATTATCAAACTATTAGAAGGATCCCAAAACCTGATTTGTGAGTTGACTAGGCATAAACTGGACAGTATCACATTAATTTGGGGCACAACACTTTCTTTAAACGTATAATTTGCATGGTATAGACATTTTTAGTAGTTGAATACTGTTTAAAAAAAATCGAAATCTAAATATTGATCCTCACAAGCGGAAGCACATGTTTGGTGGTTTTGTTTATGTTTCTTTAAAAAATCAATCAATTAATGAAATTTAAAATATATTAAAAAAACAACAAATGAAAAGTTTCTATTGTAAGTTGAACTAAACACTCGTTAGCTTTCAAAAAACGGATTTTAAAGAAACTAATTTCAAAAAGTAGAAATAGATTTTGAAAAATTAGGCACATCATAAAAACTCATTTCTTTTGTTTAGATGTAGATTTAGAAATTAATATACATGAGAGATTCATGATCGTATTACATTACATTACACTTTTTTTTTCTTTCGAAATCAATTTCAATTAGACTACTTCAATTTCAAAATTTTGATCACTTCATTGCAAAAGTACCTTTCTAATTCTCATTCAAAATATAATTCCGGACATCACACGTTCAACATTGGCAATTTGGTCCTAACAAACAAATCTTCAGACATACGGAGTAATAATATCCAAAAAAAAAAAAAAAAAACAACCTACTCAGCAGAAGTCCGTAGTAGAACAATTCAAAATCTACCAAAAGAAAAAAAAAAAGACAAAATTCTGAAGTGAGAGCTCTGTATGGGTGTGGCGTGAGCGTGACTTGGTGGTGGTGTGCGTTAACCCAATCACACAACATCATCCTCCGTCGTGTCTACCTCATCTCTCTCTCTCTCTCATCTCTCCTCTCTCATCCCTCCATTCTCTTAGTCTTTGAATATCCTCCCGATTTCTACGGCCTTTTTACTTTTGTTGGTTTTCAACTTTCAATGTCTCACCCTTAATCTTTCCTACATTTTCTTCTCCCCTACAATACAGCTACTCCCCTTTCATCCAAACAAACAAACAAAACAAAGATCTGGTCTTTTCCTTTTTCAGCTTCCTCTTTTCTTTTTTTTCTTTTTTTCCTGATTTTTTCTGCTCAATTTTTGGTTTTGTGTGTATTTTTATACATGATATTCTATTCTTGTCTGCTGAGAAATCCTTTATTTTTGTTCTGGAAATGTAAGAGGAGAGTGTACAGGTTTTTGTAATTTTTTTCCCTGAGGAAATTTAGTGTTTTTTTTATGATATTTTATTTTTCTGGGGGGATTTGAGTTTGAAAGATTGTATCTTTGTGTACCCATTTCTGATTTCAGCTGAAAATCTTCAGGACCCAAAAAAAAAAAAAAAAAATTTTTTTTTTGGGGGGTTTTGGTCATCTAGGTATTGAAACTTTGGAGCAATTTTTGGTCAATTTTACAACATTTTGAACAATTCTAGAGAAGAAGGGGTGATAAAGATTGAAACTTTGTGATCCATTATTTGAAATTGATAATACAAAGTTGGTATTCATAAAGAAATGTATGGGACACAAGAAAGCAAAAGGAATTTGGCATATGAATATCAGGCTCATATTATTAATTACAGGCCAAGTATTCATACAAGAAGGGCCAATCTGACGGTAAAATTCCAGGATATATATGGGTTTACAGTGGAAGGAAATGTGGATGATGTGAATGTTTTGAATGAGGTGAGGGAGAAAGTGAGGCAACAAGGGAGGGTTTGGTGGGCATTGGAGGCGAGCAAAGGCGCAAATTGGTACCTTCACACACAAGCTTCATCAGCCCTTAAAGCCTCCCTGAAGCTGTCAGCTTTGGCTAATGCCATCACTTTGAAGAGATTGATCAGGAAGGGTATTCCTCCTGTTTTGAGGCCTAAGATTTGGTTTGCTTTATCTGGTGCTGCTAAGAAGAAATCCACCGTACCTGACAGTTATTATGCTGATCTAATCAAGGCTACCGATGGTAAAACCACGGCCGCCACGAAACAGATTGATCATGTGAGTTCTGATGGCTATTTCAATGTTTTAAGGATTTGGGGTATGATCTTATTGGATTATATGTTCTTGCAGGGTCCAATTTTGACAATTCTATGCTAAGCTTTTTTGCAACGTAATGCAATTTTGTGGCTGGCTTTTTAGTGATATGCATATAGTTGATGATTGTCAGCACAATTGACTTGATGATGGTTGGAAATATATATTGTGTTGTATTATACGAAAATCGCAAAGTAATGGCCAATTGTGAGCTTGTTGAGCTTCCATAGATTGCGTGCAAATGGGAGTGTTTCACAATGCGTGTGATAGTAATTGGTTTCGTTAGTTATTTGTTAAGATGTTTGAGACAATGTGTCTTGGTTAACATCTCTTGTGTGCATTTCAGTGGTATTAAGTTCGCCATAAACGCTTTTCAAGGTGATGTGACTCCATTCAAGTTTCTTAGAGTTTTCAATTATCCTCAATCCTTGGTAACTTACAGTGGAATTGTAGGCAGATTTTTCACTTCAAGCTTATTTGAAATTTTGTTGTTCCGGAAACAGAAAACCTGATATTCTTGGAACACCATAAGAGATTGTCTTGTATCTTATTTCAAATATTTGGAGTTTGAGTAAGCTCAGGGAGTACCTTGTTTGAGAAATCTAGAAATTAGGCTTGTTAATGTGTTCTTTCGGTATTGTAGTTTAACATGATGTAGAGTTCGTTGGTGCCATTGTCATACGAACATGACAACTAGCTCCCTAGTGTCAGATAACAAATTTCAGTAAAAGAGAATATAGATGAAGTCAATGACTTTTCGTGATGTTATGTCAGTATATTTATGTCGTGACCAAAGAGTTGTGCTAATTGTTTTTTTTTTTTTTTTAAAAGTTTTGGTGCCTGCACTCAATTGCTAGACAGTGTTTTGGTGCAGAGTATAACCCAAGTATATCAATGTACCTAGCCATTTGAAAGGTCTCGTTAATGAACATAACTCATGTTGTCAATGAAGGTGGTCAAACTCAAAATGAGAGTCCATGTAATTGCCATGCAATTGTTTAGTGGCAGTCATGTGATTGGAATTGATGCAGCGAATAGAATCATTACCACAGTTGCAACTGATTGTAGTCTTCTCAGTTTGGTTGTTCTTAGAATTTACTAGGTGTGAGATTTCATCCTGTTTGTAGGATAATATTGGTAAATGTAAAATATTTGAAGAGGATGAATATAGACTCTAGTGTATATTCATCTCCTATCATAGTCTATCAATATTGTTGTATAGCTGCCATGAACACTTCGATCAAGATGAAGTTTTCTAGAACACATATTTGATATTTTTATTTATTGCCTCGTATTTCTGTAGGATTTGCCACGAACCTTCCCTGGTCACCCGTGGTTGGACACGAAAGAGGGTCATTCAGCCCTGCGGCGTGTTCTTGTTGGATACTCGTTTCGTGATTCTTATGTTGGTTACTGTCAGGTAATTATCTAAACTTTTTTTCAAGCCATTCAAAAAGGAGGCAAAGATTTTTGGGTGAACCCTTTTTTTTTTTTTTTTTTTTTTTTTTTTTTCAAAAAGCAAGCAGGGTACAATAGAATAGATTAGGTGACCCTTCTAGCCAGGTATCACCTGTATTTGGCTGAATTGTTTTTGAAGGATAGATTAGTGAATTTTTTGTACCCATTGACATTAGCTTATTGATTGATCCAGGGTTTAAATTATGTTGCGGCTTTATTGTTACTTGTATTGAAGACAGAAGAAGATGCTTTCTGGATGTTAGCTGTCTTACTTGAAGATGTTTTAGTAAATGATTGTTACTCAAATAATTTATCTGGATGCCATGTCGAGCAGAGGGTTTTCAAAGATCTACTTGCAAAAAAGTGTCCCGGGTACTGTTACATTGAATATCTTGATAACTTCATATTGATGCTACTCTTGTTATTGTATCTTACAAAGGCCAATGCAGGATAGCTGCTCATTTGGAAGCTCTGGAGTTTGATGTCTCCCTCGTAGCCACCGAGTGGTTCTTGTGCCTCTTCTCAAAAAGCTTGCCTTCCGAGGTTTGATAAACCTCGTGATCTTTCTCCTCTAGCTTGCCTTTTGTCTTTCCATGCATGTTCATTCGTTATCTGATGGTTGATATTTGCTACTTGCTTTGCAGACAACTTTGCGAGTGTGGGATGTTCTTTTCTATGAAGGAGCAAAAGTTTTGTTTCATGTGGCCTTGGCAATATTTATGGTGAGTTGGTGACCATCTTATTTCTTCAAGTAGTCTGAAATACTCCGAATGTGTCTATCCTTGAAGAAAGGTGTCTAGCTATGTGGCGAGTGATTAAAATTGTGGAATCCATTGCAGATAAAAGAGGATGAATTGCTCTTGGCGCATCAAGTTGGTGATGTAATAAACATCTTACAGAAAACCACTCACCACATGTTTGACCCTGATGAGTTGCTAACGGTGAGTTGAATCTTTTGCTTCTACATAACTTTTGCCTTTGATTTTGACCTACCTTGAGGCTGCCAGCAAATACTGCAAAAAGTAATGTTTATACCATGCTCCCGGGAGCACAAGGAGTATGGTGGTCCTTCTCACAATAGAGGAGTAGGAAACACACTTAAAATAATTTAAAATTCATTCAAGTGTGGTCCCTACTCCACCATGCTCCTTGTGATTCCTGAAGCATGGTATAATTTACCCTGCACAAGGAATGAACATAGATGTAGAGGTGTGATAAAAAATTTCTATAAACCAAGTCCACCCTCGCCAAAGGACACTTAGGTGACTGTTTCCCGAAATTTTCAAATTCAGATCTCTCTTAGTAAGTGATGAACTCGTTCAAAATGAAAAAGCAGACATCAAATGCGTTATATGGAGAAAAGTAAAATATTTCAATAGATGTGGACTAATCTTATATAGACCCCCTGGTAGAGTTAATTGAAAAAATTCCTGTACCCGTCATCTGTCGAAATCACAGTCTAAAACTGGTGCTTGGTATGAAAACTGGTTGGCTACTTGATGTCCGAAAGAACCAATTTAACAGTTGCATTTAACTAAATTAGCTGTTGAGCAATAATTCTAAACTCCCTAATTTGCACAGGTGGCTTTTGATAAAATTGGTTCAATGACAACGAACACCATATCAAAGCAGCGGAAAAAGCAGGAACCCGCTGTCATGGCAGAACTTGATCAAAGATTTAGACGGCTGAACTCCCTCAATAGCGACGAGAGTTAGCTGATCCAGTTGGCAAGTGCATTTACTTGGTATCATATATGGTCACCTTGTTGCAGCCTGCCTTCCTTGAAGATGGCTCATCATGTCGGCGAAACAGCAAATGTATCCCAAACCATTGCTGTGCCTGTATTCTACCAATATACAGAAATTAGGAGAAATATAACATTGTAAATTAACAGATTTTTCAGCAAACTAATCACATTCCTTAAGGAGGGCAGTTTGTGACTTCTGCCCCTTTTGGCTTGTCTACATTGTGCCGATGTTGTTTTGTTCTCTGAATGTGAAAATTGAAATGCTAGACATTTAAAGAAACAAGAGAACATCCAAAGAGTGGAATTTACTAGCAGGCTAAATCCTTCTAATGCGCAACAGATTATAATTGATTCTGAACTGGGGAGATAGAAATTAGGGCACAAGAACGCGTAATTTTTTCTACTACTATGCACCTGCAATACCCTCTGCAATCTGCATACATACATGCCTATACAACCTACAGTCTTCAGGCCTTTACAGCTAACTTCCAGTTAGGTGAAAGCAAAAAACCTCCACTACTTACAATGAGTTTATTAGGAGGGATATTTATCCTCCAGATTACCATAACTACGAAACCTTGGAAGATTCTCCGGTCCAGACAAGGTTATATTTCGTCCCAATCGCCCTGCCATATCCGTTGGCCCTAGGTTCTGGAAACTCCGTACATTGCCATAATTGTCAAATGTTGCACCACTGGCGCTGTAGTCCATGTGGGTCATATTATGACTGTTGACATTGCTCACATTATGATTGTAGCCATTGTGACCGTAGCTCAAACTGCGGGCGTAGGTGCTACTCAGATAGTGACTGTAGTTTTCATCTGGCTTGCACATACGTAGCTCTCGTTCATATATAGGTCCAGAGACCTCAGGTAACACACTTGGTAGATCACTGTACACATCTATGAAATCACCATGGACATCTTCCTGCTCTTCTGACAGATAATTTGAAGAGGGTAAAGGACAGCTAGGGAGTTCACCACGATACATGGGGTGACCACACCTGCTAGCTATTTCCTTGTGCCTCTGAGTCCAATCAGGGCGACTCCAAAGATAAAGGGGAGGTGTAATGTTGTTCCATTGTGAAATTTGTTTATCATGTGCATCAAAGGCTCCAGGAAGGTAAAATGCCTGACGGAGTTGAACCCCACAAACAATCAATGTCAAGGGAAAGAAGTTCAAGAAAGAAGAATAGTGGTGTAAACAAAACATGGGCAATGTTTTTTATCTCACCTCTCCAGCGAGTAACTCCTGATCATCCCACAGTAAGTCATACCTCTTTTTTCTATTCCTAGAATCAAGCCTAAGATAGAATCACAACAGATAAAGTTAATAAAGAAGGCTCAGCCAGATAGAGAAAATCAGGTATACAAAAGATGAGAACAGGATTAAAACCGTTGGGTCTCTGGCGGAACAATAAGAATTAGAAGCTTTGGTTTGAACTGGAGAGCCTTATTAATGAACTTGTTTGCTAATGTTGCTTTATATCCGAAGGGAGGATTCAACCCCATAATCTGCACCACAGAATAAAGGTAGAAGTCGAGATTCAATCAGACAAACACTGGAAAGGAACGAAACAGGTTAGAATAAATGAAAGGTAAATTCGACTTGAATCCCAGGACTCTTACCAGTTGAGCACCTGGTCGTAGGTCTTTAGGGTCGACGGTGAACCAATCCCTTTGCTCAAAATTGAAATCATTCTGCCATAATTTCAGAAGATCAGCAGAGTTGATGTATTCTCCGGAAGAAGAAAAAAATGATATTAACATCCTTCAAAACCAAGTGTATGCACCATAGAAGATCTACAGGGCTACTGCAGTCATTAAAAGTAACGACCTTTAAGAACAATAGAGACCACGAGAGACAGTATTAAGTGATATCAAAATTTCTGATATCAACTCGCAATCACATACGGCCTCAGAACAGAAAATAACAGCTAAGATGATCAAAATATTAACGAAACACTGGTACTTTTTACGATAAATTTTATCCAACCAAAAAAAAAAAGAAAAAAAAAATTGAGTATATAAAAAAAAGGTGTTGTAAGTAGTCATGAGTGCTCCAGACAATTTATCAAGTACATATAAATTGGAGGGCGCTAAGACCCCACATTGAACTTATCTAGAAAAAGCTCAAGTAAGATTTTACGCGGTTTAGTGTAAGAATATCTTTGAACTTCGTAGATTTTCACCCTGAATATACAACTGCACTAGACGATAAAACAAGACAAGTTCCGCGAGGGAAAAGGAGAGCATGATCAATAGCACTAGGGATTTAGGATTGGCTCCCAGCCAGTCAAAAAATTGACAGGGCCTTCAAACATAGTGAAATAGCCCATGAATGAACACATGCATCATAACACCAGATACAGAAATCAGAACCTACCTTAGGTGGAAAAAGGTCAAAGTTTTTGTATAAGCATTTCGTCTTCCCCGCACTGTCCAGCTTTTCTTTCATCAAACAGCTAAACTCATTAGCACCACAGCAGAAGTCAACTATCTGGAATGGTGCAGACAGAATGCATGTTTAGTCGGTGATCCCCACAAGCTAACTACCAAATCCATTGCTAGATTGCAATAATACACCTTCACACATGTACAGGAACTAAGTGAATTTAATACACCTTTTCTAACTAGTGTAGTATTTTTTCTCAAAGGGGGGAGGAAAAGCGGTGGTGCCTCACTTGAGAAAATGACAATAGGAAACTCAACCTTCCTTTTTATCAATTATTCGCAATTGGTACAAGAAAGCAAACTTAATTCCTTTTAAAACGGGATTAATCTATAATCCGTTTTCACATGTTTTCATTTACATATATGGTAACAACTATTGGGTTTTTTTCAACAATGCCCCAAGTATAATTAACTAAGAAACAAGAGAGGAGGGTAAGAAACAAGCTCTCACCATATCCCCGTCTTGGACATATGAATGCAGCCTATTAACAATCTGCAAAACAAAACATACTTCATAAATATTTTTTCCCAAAAATCAACTGAGATTTCCATATTTTTTTCTGGAGGTATGGGACCAATAGCTATAGGGAAGGCAAGGATAAAAGTGCTACAAATAAGCTTTTCTTTGGGCAAAGAAACAACAAACTGTTAACGTCAAAACGAAAAGAAAAAAAAACGGAAGGTATATAAATGCGGAGAACATATTTGAAATCGTAATGCTACAGTCAAACTTGTTCCATATAGACTCGCACTGTAACAATCTTCAAAAGACGAGGACCCTTCAGCATTACGTGGTCAGCGAATATGACAAAGCAATTATCAGAAGTAGCCGAGTAGGTAATAACACAATTTCAAGGGCAGTGGCGTAATAGCAAAGATAACACCAGTGACTCTACTTAGCGACTTTACTTTGTGAAAATAGTTTTGCTCGCTCACTCTATCAGGAACAGCACCTTCAAAACTGGTCAACATATAATCCACTTCATTTAAGTGTGAAATCCACATGAAGATTCATGTTAGCCTACGCAAAGAATCTTGGAAAAAGAAAGACTTTTTAATAGTTAGATTAGACAAAGTTTTCTGTATTATGTTTCTCATCAGTCCTCACACTTTGTTGCTTCAGAGAAATAGCGTTCAGTGTTCACCAATACGGGGTGTGGGAAATAGGTGATCCAACAATACACACTAATGTCTAATGAGCACTAAATTAAAAAAACTTCAGGCTTAACGAAATTTAGGAGTAACCTTAAGGCTTAAAGCAATACATTTGACATTAAAATTGAACTTTGAGATAATTACCATTACAAAGTTGATGGGAGCTTAGAGTTTTACTATAAATAGCTCTATAAAAGCAGCATATGATCTACGCAAGCATCAATTGATACATTCTTGAGACTAGTTATCCAGTTCTCTAAGAAATATCTATACGAGCTTCGGACACTCGAATCTCCACACTATCCATAATATTTGGTTTTTACTATTATCATACTGAAAGCCCCTTGTGAAAATAAACATATTAATATTGAGTGTGTTCCTAAGAATATCACATGCAAACTAAAACATTATTTTCACGCCTTCTCTACAATAAGTAAAACAGAATCCTAGGGCCAACATATGGTAACAATTGTCATACTCATGTGTTTTTGTCTATACTTCAGACCCAATAATTCCAGGGAAAAATAAAATCAAATAAGTTCAAAGAAAAAAAACTCTAATTTATCACACCACCTAATCAAAAACCTTTTTCAGAGTAACAGTAAGATTATCCCAAAATTAAGAAAGCATCCTTTCTTTCCTTGAAATTAAAAGGGAGAGAAACACTTGCCTCCTGAAGCTTTTCTGATTTCGTGAAATGCCTTCCAAAGGATGAGTAGTGCATGCCATGCAAGAAGGGTCCAAGATATAATCTAAGCTTATTCTGCAATTACATAAGTAAATCAAGTTCGTGAAGAGGAGCTGTTTTTTACTACATGCGAAGGATTAAGCAATAAAAAGTGTAGCCGAGAAGGTTCCCCTACATCAATTTGTAAACTGTACATTAACCTAAGGTGACCTAATAAACAAACTTGACGTGTATAAGCTGCACGAGAAGGTTCCCCATATTAATCATCTGAAAAATATTGCGGTCAAATCACAGTCTCCTATATAAAACCTAAGAACAAAAGAGGAAAACAGTGGTATCCAAACCTTCCATAATGGCACTTGACGAAGCATTTCTACACTACAGACAGCCTTTGCATCATCAACAGAGCCACCATTATCAAGCTTCTGCAAGGCTTCTCGTATGGCCTTTGCAATAATTCAAAACAACAATATAGTCAGATTGTCGAAATTGTATTACTCCCTCAGACATCTCACTATCACATTAGCATTTTACATTTGCTAAGCCTTGCATTTAAAAAGACAACAATAGAATACTAACTCCATTCATTTCCAAGATTCCTGTACCTCTTCTGTACGCACTTTAAGGTTCACCAAATTACACAAATTTTTGAAGACCTTACCATAGTTTTGCATCTTAAAGCGTGCCGAAAAGGTACAGGAAGCTTTGAAATAAATGGAAGGAGTATTAATGTACCGTTAGCAGGGTAAGGGAAAGTCGTTTCTTGGCAAAAACTTTAAACTAATTAAGGATATAAGGGAAAAAAGAGAAAAAAAAAAAAAAAAAAAAAAAAAAAAAAAGGTAGCGGAGAGTAGAGAAGGGTCAGCTAGGAGGGAGTATGACTCAGTGGTACTCTCAAAAGCTTAAACAAAACATACCTTAACAGCAGCCTCCACTTTTCCTTTCGTCAGATTCTTGTCTAGCACATCTTTGGAGTTCATATTATACATGGATGTTATTTTTTGCTGCTTCATGAACTCATCCGCATCAAAAGAAGAGTTGACATCCTCTATCAGACAAGTTATTCTGCAAGGAAATTGCAGCAACATTAACCTTTGTGGTAACAACCAATGATACCTCGACACTTTGCTTCCCACGGTGAAAAGTACAACACTCCTCTGAAACAACGCTCAACCCCACACGAATAATTCCAAGTTTATATTATATGCCTTCTCTTATCTAAGCATTACATCACTACTGATCACACTTTACGATGAGTCTCAAGTAAAATAAACGCCACCAGTATGCTAGAAGAAAACAGCAGAATTCAAAAAAGTTTAAATTTTGTACCTTCTCTCCAGTTCAATGTCGACAACAGAACATAAACGGCCTTGTTTCTTTACGAGAGGTTTAGCTAAATGAGGATCATCCAGCTTCCTGCTATTTAAGCTCACATTGCCAGGCTTCACCGCAGGCATTTTTTTCTCAGCAATGTATCTGCTATTATTCGGATCCGCGCGAATCACTGTGGAAGAAGGGTTAGGCTTTGGCAAAGACTTTAGATTACCAGTTGTAGAAGATATCAATTTACTAGAATATGCTTTCTTCTCCCCATCGAAACTAGGTCCACCAATGCGCTTGTCCACTAGTCTAGTTGACTCAGTTCCAGCTTGCGTTTTAGTCATTCCTATAGCAGTTTCGTTTGGCCTATTACAATGGTCAAGTTTGCTTTTCTTCCGCTCACAATCAAGACCACTCGAATGTTGGTCCAAAATATTCCTTTTTAATATAGAAGTAGAAGGGAAACAAATATGGTTCCTCAGTGGAGTGCCAAGGTCTGGATCAATTTCATGGTCCCTGTCCAGTCAGAAAACCAGAAAAAAAAAATAACTTAGGGATGGATCAACAACAACCACAACCAAGCCTTATTCCCAAAATGATTTCGGCATGGATCAATGTCAAATTTTCAGATGTACAAGATTGTGTAAAAAGAAACGTATAGAAAAAGAAACCTACAAGCAATATATCAATACACGTTTTGGGAGAAGACCATCCCAAGCTCTAGGCAATGTTTCAATCTGAGCACCCTCACCAAAGTGAATTTCTCTGCAGGATAAGTCAAACAAAGCCCAGCATTAATATGTTGTAGCCCTAATAATGCAGTATGACTATTAAGTAATTGTTAAACCTTGATTACCGTGGTAAGCATTTCCTGTGATACGATTTAGGACAACGCCTACAGACCGCAAACTGCATCTCAAGGACTGTTCTATTCTCTAATTGTTTACAAATGAAACATCTATGGGCAGGACAAACAAAAGACTCTCCTGCAGCTATTTTCTTCTCAAGGTTCTCTATCTGGGTATCAGTCCGTTGCTGCAGTTCTTTGTGAACACATTTAGGATGATAAAACCGGCCACAATTACCAGCAACACATGGGAAAACCTGAAAGAAGATGTGTCAGATTATATAGGCTGCAATAAAAATATGGCACAACAGAAATCAAAATTGATCATTGATGTTCCAGACATACCTATGATATCCACCTGGAAATGGAATCCAAATTGATCTATCTTACCTAGATGGAACCTTAATTTAAGAGGTCATATTAAGAGAGGCTGAGAAAGATTTCCAGCATTTACATTCTACCACCCATCCTCAGATGAGAAGGAAAATTTACAGAAGACAAAGGAAAACTAAAATCCAATAAAAGACCGCGACAAATTACCTACAACAACATTACCCGACCCCAGTGCCCCAGAGGTCCACCTATGGAGATGTAAGAGTCAGATGTACTCAACCCTGAAAACAATTAGAGGTCGTTTCCAGGTGACCCATAATGAAAAGTGCATCAAGAATTGGTTACTTCACAATACAAGAACCGCGTACAATTTTGTGAGTCATTTTCTTTATTTTATTATATCCGAAACCAAATAATATGATTGATGTTCCATTGTTGCAGACTGCAAATTTCCACCTAGATAAGGGATCCAAATTAATCCAGCTCACCCAAGTGAAATTTCTCAAGTCGTTAACTCGTTATAGTAAGAGAGGATGAAAGTATTCCAGCATTAACATTCTCCTACCCATCATCAGAAGAGAAATAAAATCTACAGAAGAAGAGAAAAATATTAAACGCCACTAAAATTATCAGGAAGTTTTTCTCAGATCCCATCAACAAGACACTTGGCTACACCCAAAAGTTTGCTGTGCAAGAGAAGACTAGAAATCATTCACAAGTTATTAAATCAAGACAAAAATATTATGATGTGTCTGAATGATGATTCATGTTAGCCGACCCCAAATCATTTTGGGAATAAGGATTGGTTGTTGTTGTTGTTGTTGTTGTTGTCTATGTGGGAATTTTCCATTCCATAAATATTGAATTTGATAAATTTAGGAAGCTTCGTGGATCCGAGTGATCAACATTATAACTCTGAACTTATTGCTAATAGCTAAATAGAGTTGAATTTCATGAGACAACAATCAAGAATCTAATAGCTCCCAACACTTTGATGGAAGCAGACAGTACTTCCTACATATTAAGTTCCTAATTTCATTACTATATATACTCAGTATGGCACTCATGGTCTGATTAACCATTTCCAATGGAGCCAAAGACTAACTATTTTTAGGCTTTGGTATATAATGGGATAAAGCAAACTGGCTCACAAAATTGTTTGCGCTTCTCATATTTGGAAGTAGCAGTTAGTCCGTGTGATTCTCGAAGCAATTATCATTATGGGCCATCCTTAAGCAGCCTCTCTATGAATTCAACGTAGGGGTAAGGTTTGCGCACATCCGACCCCCCCTACCTCGCCTTTATGGCGGGAGCCTTTGAGGCACTGGGGTAATGTTGTTCTTAGTGTATGGTAGTATGGTACTCACTACTATATGGAAACATAATTACAACTTTCAATACTGAGTAAAGTGTTTAGAAAAAGAATGACTTCTAGACATTTAAGACTCAAAACATTTCGAACTTTCTCCTACCAATCAAGTGCAAGGATATCAGGGAGCAAAGGCTTCCTAATTTACATAATTTTTTGATGTAGTGGCAAAAGACGTGCTGTGTGATTCCAGAAACCGTGTATTGTAAGAAGTAAGAACTTGTTACATAAAGGCAAGAATCCTCAGAAGCATAACAATTAAGGATGATAAGAAGGGGTGGGAAAGTCTAAATATAAAATTGGGTTCTAGGCATACCTCGGCATTAGAAGAAATATCAGATGAGCCTAATTTTCCACAAACAAAACACTGATGTCGCTGGCGTTGACAGTTCTTGCAGATAAAGTTTGGAATAGCCTGCATAATATAGCAGATTAGAACCAATATGTACATAGTAAGATAGCCTAACAGCCGGTTTGCTTACCTTGACCTGAGCTTCAGAAAGGCCAAGACCTTCACAAGATTCCTCTCCAAAGTCCCCAATTACTTTTGAAGCATGAAATGACCTCATGCACCTTCCTTCACAGCTTTTCAAAAACAAAAATTCAAAAGATACAACCATTTAAGAATTAAAGCAGTCATTTAATCAGCATGAAGCACTTCTGAGCAAAATACAGATAATTGTAAGTACAACTTCTACATTATCACCTGCTATAAAAAGCTCATACGCATAAATGCAATGGTAACCTCAACTGAAGGAAACGCTAAACGAATAAGATTAGACTAAATTGTACTCTAGTTCCCAATTCAAACTTTTAATACTTTTTTTTTTTTTGAACTTTTAATACTTGTTACTTCACAATAATATCTAGATTAATGGTTTCACTGATATATAAAGTAGAAACACACACCGCATGAAGGCATAATTAAGAAAACTTGTAACTCGAATAAGTTCCGTAATCATAGCATACCGGAAATTATGTCTGACTAGGCCTTATTTCAGGCATACTTGAAAACTAAGTTGGAGATAACATGTAAGGCTAGCAGTATATGACCGTAATTTCTGTATGGTTTCAAAAAAGAAAAAGCCCAAAGATGGTGAGAGAGTACATAGAAAGTAAATGAGAGGAGAGAGAGGGAGGCGGAAGACCTTGTATATTTTACGACTAATGAAATGGACAGCACAGCAGTCAAAGAAAGGAAAGTTGTGGTGACTGGTGAGTGATGTAGATCGAGAGAGAAGCAGAGGAAAGAGACGAGATGACAGAATAATCTATTTCTCACTCCTTCAGGAGGTTAACTCGTACTATCTTAGAGGGCAGGGATCTAGTTCTGGAGCCAAAAAAAGGCCTGATGACATGTTAGGGCATATCAGCAAGTAAGCCAAATACTCGTCCGAGGCTGAGTAAGTCTGAGCTTTTAATGCAAAACCAATTTTCAAGTGGCTCTAACAAACAAACAAAACTTGGTAGCTTCTGGGAGATGGAGACTCATTCTAAGAGTTTGTGGCATTTCTCGTAAAAGCTATGCAAATGTAGCAGTAGGATAATCACTTCCAAACAGTATCATAGAGTTCCACCACTCTCTCAAATTCCGATCCAGTTCCATAAAACTGAACAGAGATCCATCGAGAACTGATCCCCCCCCCCTCCCAAAAAAAATGGCAGACCGACGGCAGAAACAGGCACCCACACCAAAAGTTATACTCTCCATCTATCCATTGGCTCCTACAATTTCATGTTCTTCTATCCAAGAAAGTCGGAGCATTTCTTTACTTAACTCTTGCCTTAAAAGGCTAGAACCCTTTCCTTACTTTCAGAGGTTATTTAACCAACATCACCATTGCATGATTATGTGGCCTAATATAAAAATCCATCAAGTACCGAATTTAGAAGTTAGAACACATAACAAATTAGCAATTCAAATTCACTCAAGAGTAGCGAATTCCATTCCCACAATTAGTGAACTAGTGCGGTCCAAAACAGCATCCCACTAAGTGTACTAACTAATTACCAACTCAAAGAGTACTGAGAAACAATCAACGAACACAGCACAATAGTAGTCAGCATACAGACAATGAAGTGTGAAAAAGTACAGGAAAGGAACTATTACGTAAGGATATCCCCGCCATTGTCACAAAATGAGCAACAGGTATCAAAAAGTTCATCCTCTTGTTCACATAGTTCATCGTCCTCACAAAGATCATCAGTGTCGTCATCAGCAATAAAGTCCCCAGATGGTGAGCCTTCCTGTGGGACAAGAACAGATGGTACAGCATAATTTGCTGCATATATCAAAAGGTACAACATCCACTGTGATCGCACTAACCTCTTGAACCAATTTTCTCTCTATAGGCTGTCCTGATAGGATTTTTCGCATGAACTGTTGATACAAATTCAGGCATCAGAAAAACATAAACACCACACAAATTCAATGCACTCCAATGTCAGCTTGATCTTGGGGGTTACAGAATTGCGGAATAGTAAAATAGAAGTGTCACTATGTGGCCATGTTCGTTCAATGAATCCACTAAACCAAATAGAAGTATTCAACATCACTGCAAGTTTCCCAGGCACGGTACCTTTTTTACGACTTTATTTTTCCCCAAATTAGGCAGTTTAAAGTGACTGATAAGTTCATACTCAGCAGAACCTGATCACAACATTTCATTCTTTTACAAAGATACAAGCGTGAAACAGATATTATATTCATAAGTTAGGATATCAATATATTCAAAAGGACACCAAGGGGGTGACTCCCATATACAAAAAGACACCTAAAGGGATGACGCCATTATACAAAAGAGAGCTAATCAAGCTCTTAGAGTCTTAGACTATCTTGAGAAATTTAATCCCCAACAAGAAGGAAAGTCAAGTGTGAGTGGGAATGTAACAATTGACTCCAAGTCTTCAACTATACAACATTTTCAAAAACGGAAGTTTAAAATCTTGGTGTGTCAACATAATATCATCAAAAATGCAATGATTTCTTTTTTTCCAAGTACACCACCACTATTGGAACCATCTTCCACACTTCGGCTAGCCACCATTTCTTCATTCTCCTTTACCAGGTGGAGAGGACATCTTTGGCTCTCCGCGGATGAACCCAACTCAACCCAAACAAAGACAAAACAGTATGCCACAAAGAAAAGACCCTAGAACAAGAGAGAAAAAGATGATCAATGGTTTCTTCTGCCTCACAACACAAAGAACAATGACTAGCCAAACTAACACCTCTTCGTTTAAGGCATCTTAAGTTGGGATTTTCTCTTTAGCAGCTGCCCAAGCAAAAAAAAACAAGCTTTCTGCGGAGCTTTGCAATTCCAAATAGCATTAACTGGAACGTCAACATGGGAGACAGAATTTTGGACTACACTGAAAAAACTCCCAACGCGGAAAATTCCCGATCCATCAGGCAACCAAGTATCTCATCCTCATCCTCTGCAGCAAGTTTAACAAAAGAAAGGAGCTCCAAGAGATTCAAAACAGAAGGTTCCTCCCAATCATTGGGAGACCTTGAAAACACAATGTCCCAATGATGATAGTTACCCTCCCATAAGAAAACAGTACCAACTGTAGCCTTAGTTTAAAAAAGCACACCTCACATGAGGCGCCATCCAAAACGCCTCGGCCACAAGGGGCAGCGCCTTGCTGATATGAGGTGTGCCCGAGATATTCGACAATGCAGTTCTTTTTTCTTTATTTTTTTCCTTCCACTTATTTACTTCTACCCTTTTCCTTGCCCCCTCAATCCATAACTTTTACTTCTTTAGACATTAGCCCTCTTTAAAGACGAAAAAGAAGTCATCTATTGTCTGAAAAATAGTATTTTTATTTGAAAAAGAGGGTGTCTCGCTTCCATGAGGCGCACGCCTTGCACCTCAGACCCTCATCACCTCGCGCCTCAGACCCTCATCACCTCGCGCCTTTTTAAACTAAGACTGTAGCATCTTTATTAGATACAATTATGAAGAGATCCGAAAAGAGGATTTTAAAGGAAGCTCCCCACACCATCTGTCATGCCAAAACATAACCCTTGCTCCATTGTTCTTCTCAAAACCCACACAAGACTTAAAAAGCTTGAAACCCGAAAAAATGGATTTCCAAAGAATCAGTGTGAACTACCGACCTGTTTACTCCACCAACCCAGTCATTGGACTCCGTATGACACAGATATAGGATTAGGACAACGGCATGGGTGTGTTTGGCTGTTAGTATGTCTTGGTCTGAGTGTAAGAAGATGGATGGGGAAGTTCTCATCCAGGGAAGTCATCTCAGATATGCAATAGCTATTTATCAACAAGTTAATGCAACAGCTATAGGGTCCTCACAGTTGCATATTTCCCTCACACAAGATCTTTACGGAAGCATCCTTCGACCTTCAGTTTCACGCAATTGTCTGAATGTGCCCTATAATTGAAGGATGCACAACCAAAGCTACCTTAATTTATCCGACAATTTTTTAGGTTCTTCATCATAAACTATTCAGTGCATTATGGATGCCTCAGCAGCTCTGCCGATGAGCAAGATTAGGGTCTGTTAGAAATTACGGAGTAATCTAGAAAACTCTAGAGCATCATTGAATGTTTTAGAATATCTAGAAATGTGATAGAACATTCTAGTAACTAGCATTCGAAAATATTCATTTAGATTACATGGAAATCTATAAATAGACTACACATATGCTCATATGTAATGTAAGAATTCAAGAAAAAGAATAACAATCAAGTTTCATATCAATCACCAACAAAATGTAGCCCCCAAAATTCCAACATGGTATCAGAGCCACAAATATCTCAAGGGAAAACTAATATACATGGCTTCCGCATCAAACACATCCACAACACCTCCAATTTTTGGAGGAGAAAACTATGATTATTGGAAGATTAAAATGAAGCATTTTTTTAGAGCAAACACGTTGTGGGAGATAGTGGATGAATAAGCAACTAAAAAGGGTTTTCAGATAAACAACCCAATTTTTAACCTTTCTCCATTCCCCCCATTACTGTAAAACTCAAACCAACAATGGTATCAGAGCGCCGGGCGATCCTTTTAGGGTTCCGGTGTCTCAATTTCACCATAAAAAAAAAAAAAAAAAAAAAAAAAAAAAACCAAAAAAAAAACCAAAAAAAAAAAAAAAAAACAGAACGAAAAGTTGATGGTTGATGACACGGGCATCAACCGAAACAAACAAAAAAGTTGTGTCGGGGTAACAAGGACCCCTATGCAAGAAGAATGATGTTGGTGCCATGGGCATCAATGAAAAAAAAAAAAAAAAAACTGCAAGGTGGGCGACAACTCGACAAGGGCACCAGCAGTAGAAGAACAACGGTGACGATCAAGGGCACCCATACAAGAAGAAGAAGAAAATGGTGACAAGGGCACCAATAGAAGGAAAAAAGAAGAGGGGCACATGTCCGGTGACACGGGCACCATGGAAGAAGAGAAAGCTCAAGAGTTTTCAGATTAAGGGGGAGCGTTAGAAATTACGGAGTAATCTAGAAAACTCTAGAGCATCATTGAATGTTTTAGAATATCTAGAAATGTGATAGAACATTCTAGGAACTAGCATTCTAAAATATTCATTTAGATTACATGGAAATCTATAAATAGACTACACCTATGCTCATATGTAATGTAAGAATTCAAGAAGAAGAATAACAATCACGTTTCATATCAATCACCAACAAAATGTAGCCCCCAAAATTCCAACAGGGTCCAACAGCGAACTGTGAAACATCAACACAGCTTTAGTTCCAGAAAAGGAGAAAAATTTATCAAATTAGACAATGAGAGAATGTCGCATAGCTTCGACATCAGATGAGAACTCTCCTAAGGTCGATGTGTGTCGGTTAAATGAAACATCCAGCAACGTCATTGACATCACCAAACCCCATCATCCTCATACATTCTTTCCAAAGCCATATTTTCTCAACCAGACAAGACATGTTGCACTCTCATTTGACAATTAACCAAGTTTTCTTACCCTAAATATGCCAAAAGTCTCATTCTCGAGGAAAGCTGCTACATCCCGCCCTCACAATCCGATCATTTTTCCACCCTTTAATCATCCTCTCTAATAGTTTCAAGATCAAGAACCCAAGCATTTGATCTGGACTCTTAGCTTGGGGTCAGAACAATTTTTGAAACAGAAATTTTTAGCTCTCTGCCCTAGTTTGTTCTTCCCTCTTCGCCTAACCCAACAATACTCCTTTTCTTAAACTTTATGGTATTAGATATTGACGCAAATAAGTAAAAGTAATAATGCATCTAAACATGGTATTACACTAGTGGGCTACAAAAAGTTCTCAAGGCAAAGAAACACAATGGAAAGCCGGAAAGGTAAAAAAAACTCTGTATCAAATGACATTTCTGCCAAAAGAAGTACGATCTAAAAGTTACTTATATACCAAAACAGATTCGGGAAGTTTTTATTCAGACTCAAAGGAATCCAATGTGAGTGTTTAAAAGTGCAGATTCAAATCTTAGGAACCCCACTTCAGAATCTTACTTATATCAGAGGCTAGAGTTAACAGTACCTTAGAAACCTTCAAGGTTATGTCATGTTCCACTGCATCTCTTATTAATGACAAATGATTCATACAATCTACTTCAGAAGGGGAAACTTCATAATTGCTGCAAAATCAACAATTCTGTAAGACATCTTAAAGGTACGCAAAAATAATAAAAAATAAAAGTCCTAGCTCCTGATATGCAATGAACCTGAACACTCTCGATAAGTGGGACCACATAGATTGCTCCGCAGCCTCTAGATTATGTTTGACAAAATGTAGACAGTGGACAGTGATCAGTATCGATCTGAATTCAGCCTCATACAGCCTTTTAGGCTTTAGAAGCTTTGCCCAACGCTTGCCCTTGCACAACACTGAAATTTCAGGCTGTACATATGAGAGCTCATATCTCCATGCAAGTACTTCCTTGTAAATTTTTTGAAGGCCATCATCACAGTAACCAGACAAAAAAACTCGTGTGTTTCCACTATTGACTACATCATCCTTCTGCAAAAGCAGAGGCAGAGATGACAATGAGACATGCTCATTTGCTTGATTCACAAACTCATAATTGGCCACACAGTCAGGAAAAATCTCGCCCTCTTCATCTGAAGATGACATCCTGAAATCCTCCAAATGGCTGCCCATTCAACAATTACTCACAGTCAATTCAATTATAACCTTCCAGGACACATAATTAGTCGACACCAACATGAACTGAATAATGTGCAAGAATTTCCTTGTTACTTCACTTAACAGCATCTAACAAGCACACAACTCCGGTCATTCATGTTTGCGAGTTGTGACCAAAAGAGATCAGTATTAGCAATCATATTAGGTACTAGGTTTAAAATATAACAATGTTTCTCCAGTAGATTTGCTGCAGATATACTCCGTATACAAAACTCCACAAAATCCACCTAGAGTGGAAATTAGAAAGACGAAAATTCAGTAATTGTAAAATGAGTGCAAGTGTACAACAACCAGTCAACCACCACCACCGCCACCACCACCACCATAAACAACAACGACAACAAAGTTAGTCCGAAAACGAGTAAAACAAAACGAATGTGAGCAAATTTGTAAGACATTATCAACCAAAAACTGTGAAATCAGCCATAATGTGCTAGTATCAACGCGAATAAACCAACCTTGACCTATAAATTCAAAAATAAATGCACATAATTTTCAAGAAAAAATAGTAACATTACAGAAAAACGCACCTCAATCAAGTTGTTGTTTTCCAAATCCCGGAATTTAGGGATTACAAATTGAGTACAAACAAATAAATTAAAATAAATGACCAAAAAAACTGTAAAAATCGCAAATAATACCCGACTATAGATTCAACAACTGCAACTAATTCATACCAGAACAAAATATTGCACAAATCATATCTTAAAATTGAGGAATAATAAGGCCGAATTTCAGGCATTATAAACAAAAACAAAAAAAATTATCAGCAGGAAAAAAGGTAATGCAGATGGAGGGAGCACATACCGAGGAGAGAGAAAAATGTGAGACGGAGAGTCGGAACCCTAGAAATTTCGTCGTCGACAGAGTGAGAGGAGAGAGAGGGAAAGAGATGATCACGTATAGACACGGAAGGGAGAAATAAGGAGGGAAGTTTTGTCAGTGCGTAGTGCAACTGCAGAGTAGGGGAGGTGTCGTGGTGGTATGAATTTTAACAGTTTTCGGAAATTTTGTTTTTATTTTTTATTTCCCATCCTCTCATCCTCTGTACTGCCTTGTTTTTTTTTTTTTTTTTCTCTTTTACTGCTTTTTAAGTGCAAAATGAAAATATTTATGCATCTTAGTTGTTGGACTGCGCACGTTACACACGGTCCCCAAACATGAGATGTCATTAGGCGATATTCGGCAGGCGTTGTTTTTTTACGAAGCAATGTATAAGCTATATTAGGCGATGCCTGTCAAATACTGTTAAATTTGCGAAGCCATCGAAAACTTGGCATAAACATATACAAAATTGGGATCCCCCGTTTTTAATTTATTGGCGATCACAGAGGCATTGCGTGTAGTTGTAGAGAACATCATAAGCTAGAATGTGATTCATATGCCCGAACACACTGAATGTTCATATGCTCGAATATATAGTCGCCAATATATCATATATAAATACAATCAATCAATCATCAATCAATCAATATTCAATCAATCAATCAATCTTAATCTTAATCTTAATCTTAATATATATTTATAAACGAAGTTTTTTTCGTGGGCATTGAAGAAGTCTAGAGCCTTTCGAATTTTCTTAGAACTTCTGGTGAATAAGGAATTAGTTTATGTTATGGAATTGTTGTTTTACCATATGTGAGTTTATGGTAATCATGTATAAAATTCATATATTTTACTTATGGAAATGTAGTATACCATATGTAGGTTTATGGTAATTTTGAAAAAATCATCAATATAAAAGTTTTCTTTTGAAGTTATAGTAAGATAATAAGTCAAACCTACATCTTAATATAAGAGAAAACTATACAACATTTTCTACATTTTGGTAAAATATAAGAACTAAATTTTTTTTTTTAAATGCGTCTACAATGAATGAAATTTTAATACAGTTTTTGGTGAATAAAAAGTCCGTTTAAGTTCATTTAGTGTAGAAGTGGCCCCAACATGGATAGTCAAAAGCAACAAACAAAACAGAAAATTATAAAAAGATCGAAGGGAGTATATATGGCAATTAATCACGAAATGGTAAGATAATACAAAAGAGCTTTCAACTTATTCATGTGAACTCCCCAATAGTAATAACTACGAGTAAAGGTAATTATTTACTCGCTTTAATATATGTGCTATTCTATAATACTATTCTCTTTTTTTTTTTTTTGTAATCTATGTTATATATATATATAAAAGATTAACCACAAACTACGAATAAATGTAATGTTTATATTTTTTAATGAATCTGATATTTTCTGCATATAACCATAAGTTTTTAATACATCTAGAGACATTGAAATTTTCTTTCATTTTCAGGTGAAGAAAAATTCGATTGGTTTATAAAAAAATCCATTTATAAGTTATGGAAGATAATATTTCTAAGCAAATATATTGTAGTCGTGAAATGGTAAGATAATACAAAGAATTTTATCATGAGTAATGGAAAGATTGCATTATATTCCAAATTTTCTAAATTCCAAATTTACTGTAATCATAAAAAGATAGGATACCCCCTCATTTCAATAATGTAAGACGAATTCATTTTGCGAGCTAGGGCATTGACTATTGATTTCGCAAAAAAACTATCAGATTTGCACACTTAAAGTTATACTCATTTAGTGAGGTGTCTTCTTTGATAATATTATTATAGCTTTGTAATTTTTTGCTTTATGTTTTTAGGTGGGTAGCAATTCAACTTACAAAAGTGAATTTCCAACTTTTAATAACTACGAGTAAAGTCACTGGATTTCTCTAAATATGTGCTATTCTATAAGTCTTTTTTTTTTTTTTCTAATCATAAAAAGATAGGATACTCCCTCCTTTTAGAAATGTATGACTGTTTTAGGTAGTTTGAAGCATGGCCACATAAGCAAAGTCATTGGTACGAATCATAACTTTTCATCTTAAGAATTTGTAATGTACAACGTGCAAGCATTATTGCAATTATAAGATTTAAAATAACTAATATATAATCTTTAATTTGAGTCATTGATTCAACATAACAAAATATAAGATGACTTAAAAGAAACATACAATTAAGATAATACTTTTTTTTGCTTCGGTTTCGTAATTATAATATAAAGTTATTTTGATTTATTTAAATATATTAAACTTGCACTAAACTTATTAGAATTGAACTAATATAAATTCTTTTGGAATCAATTTTTTACTAGATTCATTATAGTTACAACATCTTACTCTCGTGATACGAATATGTTAAAAAGAATAAGTTGAATCATACAAAATCTTACTAACATCAAGTGTAATAAGCTTAGAACTCGGTATACAATATAAGGAACAAATTTGAAACTGACATCTATTGTATTCGTGACACGCCTAAAACATGTTCCAAGCGAGTCTAATCATCCTAGTATAGCTAGGGCCGAATCCACGAGGACGGAGGGTGGTTGTCTATCGATTAAGTCCTAATTTTAGTCTAATCAAATCAAGAATTAAAGTTATGGTCTAAATTACTAACTATTTTCTACTAATCAACAATTCAAACACACAAACTAATAACTAATTAAACTAAAATGCGGATTTAGACAATAATTGACGAACGCTAGGGGTTAAAGAGGTTCACGAGTATAAAGTTGAGGTCTTTAGTTTAGGGGGTTGAATTGAGCCTAATCATGCACACTAACAAGTTATCAAGGCCAAAAGGAAGGGTTAATTCTCTCTCAAGCAATTAACCAATGCCTAATTACTAATTAATTCATTCTCATGCAATTAATCAATAATTCCAAGTCTAATTAGCCAATTTAATTTCAATCTCAAGTCTCCCATGTTGATTAAAACGCAATAATAAGTAAAATAGATCGTCATCTATGTTTACCAATCGTTAAAACATTAGACAAGGTGATAAAGTAGCATGCTTTTCAAGTAATAACCATTAGACAACCCCCCTAAACATAAAGTTCACAACTTTAACCCATTAACCTCACCCCTAGCTATAGAAACTACTCACACATGGCTAAACTAACACTAATTACAATTAATAGAACCCTAAACATGATACTAAACATGAGAATTGAGTAAAGATTCAAACTTGGAAGACAAATCTAATTAATTGACTAATAAACATGAATTAACAATAATTAAAACAAGATAAATGACAATAAGTAAAAGGGAGAGATAATTGTTACCCAAATAAAGTGATAAAGAGAGTAGGTGAATGAAATAAGACTTGAATTATATTAATAATGAAACTTGAGAATTGTTGTGGAAATATTGAACAAATTGAAATGAAAGATGAAAAGATGTAAGAATTACAATGGTGGAGAAAACAAAGCTCAAAACTAGAGGAGAGAGAGAGTTCTAGATCCCCTTTTGAAATTAACCTAAAAATATCTAAGAAAATGAAAAAGTGTTTTAACAGATTAGGGTAGGTGGGTATTTTAGTGGAGAGGGGAAAAGACGGAAAAAAACGAGTGGAAAAGGCGGAAGTGGGCTTCGCTCGGCCGGTCGCTCGGCGAGCGTAAAAGTGCGCTCGGCGAGCGGAGCCATCCGCTCGGCCGAGCGGATGTTGGCTCGGCGACATGCTCCCTGCGTGCTCTAGGCTCGGCCGTCCGCTCGGCGAGCGTGTGGCCGAGCGGTTAAAAAATGACCCCGCGCACTTGATTTCGGAAGGTCATATCTCACTCGTTTCTTGGTCAAATGGAGCTTATAATATATCATTAGAAAGCTAACGGGATGATCTTTCATATCCAACTTGAATCATCCAAATATATGCTCTACAACTTGATATATGACCGTTTTAATTTGCCCCTTTGCGTGAATGGTCTTCAAATCATGCATTTGCTTTCTCTTTGCTTTCAAGCTTAAATTATCGTCCCTCACTCTCGATTCCCGTGCTTAGGGTCCCGCTCTAACATTCATCTCCGCTCTTTGACTCTCCAATGCCTAGGGTTCCGCTCCAACATGCTCCGTAGGTGTCCCTACAAAAGCCAAAAACACACCGCAGAACCCGATTCTCGTACAAAATATGAAATGCACTAGAATTTTGCAAATGACATTGAATTTAGCCAAGACAAACACATATATGAAAAGAGCGAGAAAACATCTATACAATCATCATATATGAACACGAGAGGCCAAAAATCAAATGAAAAAGGGGACGAAATAATCGTATATCAATTCGGTACCTCTATCTTAACCACTATAGCACAACATCTGTCAATTTGTATTTAGTTTTGTTGATGTTAAATAAATGTATATATCTTGCACAGTTTGTGTTCAGTTTTGTTTAGTATTGACATCTTTATACTTTTGTCATGAGACATAAACATGTAAAACGATAAAGGTTGGTTAAAGTAAGTAATGGAAGTAAATCGTTTTGTGAAAACAGTAAATTAATTAGCTAAAACACAGTGTGAGAACTTAAAAAAATGAATTAATCAATAGTTTTAGATAAATGGTAACTTTATTATTTCGTTATTACCTTAAAAAAAACTTTATTTAACTACAATAATTATAATGATTTCGGTAATGTAAAGTGCCTATATAATATAAAATAATGTTAATGTCACCGTGCAACGCACGGGCTATAAACTAGTATATATATAAACGAAGCTTTTTTCGTGGTCATCCAACGCGTCTAGAGACTTTCGAATTTTTTTAGAGCTTTGTAATCTTTTATTTTTACAGATTTAGGTAAATGATATATAACTGATTATAAATATTTACAGATTTAGGTAAAGAATATATAAGAGGATACTATACGTTTTGGGAAATAATATATTGATACTGTACGTTTTGGAAAAAGATGGTGCATAAACATAAAAATAGAAAAAACTTAACATGAGATTATACGTGTATGTTTTCTAGAATCCTTCCTGGACAAGCCTTAAGAAATTTATGCCAATTTGGGATATAAAAATGTGCAAGATTGACTTTGCATGAATGGAAAATTTAGCATAGAAATATGCAAGATTGACTTTGCATGAATGGAAAATTTAGCATAGAAATATGCAAAATTGACTTTGCATGAATTTCTCAGATAAGTCCAACCTCTATAACTTATTGAATGAATGTTAAGAGATTATGGGAATATTGGTATGTATGTATATTATGGGGGCCGATAATACGATCATAAAATAAGTAATTAAATTATGATTACCGCTCAACCAAGTATGCATTATCGAGCAACAATCAAGCATACAGAGGTTGTTTAAATTCTAAAATTACTAGAAATTTTCATTTGTGAAAAGAGTTATTTTAACCGTGCAACACACGGGTTTAAAACTAGTAGCGGTAGATTTAGAAGCATTTTAGGCCGTCCACATCAGCAATGACATCAGCGCCATGTCATAGCTGACGTCAACATGCAATATTTTAGGCAATGGAATCTCCAGTAAAAATGATAATTTCCTTAATTAAATGATAGTTTAACAAATTAAATATGTGATATATTAATCAGCATAATTTCCCAACAATATCGCTAGAAATATTTTTTAGAACTATAATATAATTTGGAAAAAATCCAAAGTATCATAAAATATCCCCATATAAACTGAAATTTGTGAGAAAAGTAATCATATCTTTAAGATTAATGAAACACATAATATCAATTACCATAAACAAAAAGAAAATCTGCAGTAACTATGGCACTTTCCATAACTAATTTTAATCTAAAATAAAATATAACTAAACAAAATTATAATTTAAGAAACTATGTCAAATCATACTGAAATTATAATAATAAAATGGCAAAATCTTTTCAATTTTTTGAAAAAGAGAAAGAAAATAAAAAGTTTACCGTGAATACTAGAATTTGTATAAAATATCCAACTATCCATGATTAAATTACTAATAATAACAAGCATCATATTTTTCTCAAAGATTCTAGGGTTATACCAATTTCACACTTTACCCTACCAATATAAAAGGACAACAACAAACAATAATTTCATAGTAGCAAAGATTGTATCATATTTATTATTACTTCGATATTCTTCTCTCATGCACCCTCAACCTAACTGATCTTTAACGACATACCATTTATTTTGTTCATACCTTTTTTATTTGATTCTAGCATAATTCTACCCATCTGTAACTTTGTAATTAGATTAATTAAAGGTCGTTGTTTTTTCTGCATCATTTGATCAATGGAAATGAAATCAGTGTATTTGTGTTCAATCCTCATCACTTATAAGTTATATTGTTTAATTGTGTGTATTCTTACTTCTACGAACTTTTCATGTTCATTAGTTTAACACTACATGTTCATCACAAAATCAATGTTCATAAATTGCATTAGATTTATCAATTTCTTATATGTTCATTATTTGATTACCCTAAAAAGTCAGTTGCGTAAAAAGCGAACATTTCAAACTTTTAGGCAAGAAAATCTCCTTGATTATATTGAGCAACAAATTTTAAAAATATAATTTGCATAAAAATGTGTAACAGAAGGTACTATTGTAAAATAAAATCAATTAAAATGATAATATAATCTGAACAAATTAAAAGTATCCTAAAAGATATCAATTTATGCTCCTACGATATTCCAAGATATCATATATTGGATAAATCAAAAAGTTCCCAAAATAAATACTATAAAGTCGAAAATTTGGGAAAAGAAACAATTTCCTACGACAATAAAAATTGATTTTAAGGTTATAAAATATGAATAATATACTGCAATTTCACGTTAAGGCAATAAAATCTGAATGATATATAGCTAGAATAGGAAAAATAATTTCCTACGGCAATAAAATCTGATTTTAAGGTTATAAAATATGATTCATATACTGCAATTTCACGTTAAGGCAATAAAATCTGAATAATATATTGCTAAAAAAGGAAAAAATAATTTCTAAATTTTTTATATTACACTGGGTAAATCAAAATATTCCAACATATCATATACGGGATGGATCAGATAAAATCTATTTAAAAATAGGAAATTACACTTAATTGCATGTATTCACACATGTAAAAGAATATACAACTATATAAATTCCAAATGAAATGACATTTCTTCAATTAATATCAGATGATATTATAAAGAATAGTAAAGGAAATCACTCTCCATATTTAGCCATCTCTAATAGACGAATATTATAAAAGGTAATACAAAATATTCGAACCTGTCATACACTAAATAAATCAAATAATTCCCAGATTAAGAAATATACCATTCGTTTTATTAGGAAAAGATACAATTGACATATCCTTTGCAATCAATCATATATCATTCTAAAGTTTTAGACAAGAAAATCTTCGTGATTATATTGAGTAGCAAACTTTAAAAATATAATTTCCATAAAAATGCGTAACACAAGGTATTATCCTAAAATAAAATCAATGGAAATAATAATATAATCTGAACGAATTAAAACTATCCTAAAAATATATCCATTTTTGATCCTGCAATATTCCAACCTGTTATACGGGATAAATAAAAAAATTCCCAAAATAAATACTATAAAATCCAAAATTTGGGAAAAATATACAATTTTCTACGGCAATAAAATAATTATTTTAAGGTTGTAAAATATGAACAATATATTGCAATTTTTTTCCGGATGTTAAGGCAATAAAATTTAAACGATAAATTGCAATTTCCTAAGATTTCGATATTATTCACGAAACAGAATATTCCTTAAATTAAAAACATACAAACAGAGTTTTTTTCTCCATGAAAACGATACTAAACAACAGAGTAATAAATTAGTGATATAATCAGTCAATTGAAGAGAAAAAAAAAACAACTAATTGAGTCACATCCTTATAAAATCAAATCAAATCTTTTAATTTACAGAAATTATAGGGGCTGGGTATTCGGAAATAAGGTACAAAATAATTCGGAAATAAGTCCTATATATGTTTTTTAACTTAGAGATCAACAGGTACGGTAGATTAGACCCAAATGTACATGCATCTAAATGAGTTCGGGTTACTACGGATCACCGGTCATATAAAGCGGGTTCATAACTAAGAATTTAGGTTACGGGACATAAAAGTGGGTCATGACTAGGGGTGAGCAAAAAAAATGGGTACCCGAAATTGGACCCGTACCCGTTTAGGACCCGGCGGGTCTGGAACCGGACCCGTTGTCAACGAATCCGGGTCCGGTTCCAAAATTTTGGGACCCGTTACCCGCCCCCGCTAAACAACAGGTCCAAACAGGTACCCGTTATTCAACGGGTCCTTACGGGTACCCGGAAAATAAGTATATAAAATTATTTAAATTATAAAGTAGATTTTCCGGTTAAAAAGTATTATATAAATAATAAATAAAATTACAAGCAAAGCGTCAGTCTAATGGGTAAGCTTAACTTGTAAGATTAAGTGGCCTAGCGTGAAGCAAGGCAGCCATTTAATGAGTTATGGAGCAAGGGGTTGCCTTTTATAAGTAAAATTCCCCACACTTCATTCTCTTTGGTCCGATGTGGGACTTTTTCTTGCTTAGAATGTTTTTTTTTTTCTTTTTGTGTAATTTATTGCTTGTACTAGCTTTTAGATTTGTGGTAGTCATTTTATTTTACGTAGTTCTTACTTTATAGTGGTACTATAGTCTATCTTCATTATAGTTAGTGATTTCATAATGATGACTAAGTAGTATTTCATTATGTCAGCTTAGTATGCGATTTAGTACAAGTCATCGTGTAATTAGTGATGAAGTTACCCATTAGGTCTAGGAAGGAAGAAAGCCAACGGTACTATACTTGATGTGTTGGAGTAAGTACAATTGTATGAGCATCGTGGTTTACTAATGTTTGCGTTTCCGTATGTGACTTAAGTCGAGCGGCCCTATTTGGTTAAGTAACCGACCTCGAAGCATCTTGAGTAGTATAGAATTGTCTCTTGACTCTGTCTCATACTCTCATATACGTCTACATAAGTACATATGGATAGTTGACGTGCAGTGCCTAACAAAACGTAAAGTTATTTCTTGTCAATTGTAGCTATAATATGTTCATTAGAAGCAAAATAACATTTCACTTAGATTGGGAGCAAAAGAATTCTCAAGGGTGTTGAAGTTGAAGTAAAACAAGTTGTAAACTTATAGAATCGAAAAAAACTTATAGAATCGACATATATAAAAACTAGAATCAAACAAAAAATAACCTTTCTCAAATATTCTAAATGAGCTAACTACGTTTATAACTAATTCTAGATAAGATAAGATGATTTTTACTAAAGAGGTTTAATACTTTGGCTAAAGTTACACCTTAAATCAAACATCCACAAATTAAGCCTACGCTCACTTAAAGCATGAACAAATTAGAATCAATGAAGTCAAGAATCATTAATCATATCATCATATATACAAGTATACAACACAAGAGAAACAAACTTCATTGACAACACAAGTCAACTGATTGTCATCTTCCACCAACATCATTCATAGCAATCCAGGTGTACCTTCTCTATTCTACATCATCCATGGCTTATTCCCTCCAACAAACTCCTCTGAAAAGAGCAATATCTCTACAATGCCTTTATTCCCGACCTCAGCGGCGATATGCAGATGAGTTTTATCCTCGCAATCATTGTGTGTAGTTGGGGTAGTCGGTGTAATTGACGGGGTAGTAGTTGGTAGTTGTTTTTGTTGCAGAAATTTTGTCCCACATCGACCTGATAAGGAAGATGTGGGCATAATCTCTCCTATATAAAGAGGGAGAAGCAGCGTATGTATGTTCAAGATGCTGCTGGGCTTAGTACCTATGCCTAGCATATTTCTACTTGGGCCTTCTTTTGCATGAGCCTGAAGGGGAATGCCTTGGGCATTTTAATTAAGCCTTTTTTTATCTCTTATTGATAAAAATAATAATAAGGCATCTTTATTTATTTGTACTACGTATTAAGCTTTTAATTGAGCGGGTACCCGTTACCCGTTGTGTTTTTGACGGGTCCGGGTTCGGTTCTGGATTTTTAAGACTCGTTGGCAACGGGTCCGGGTCCGGGTACATGTTATACGAGCGGGTACTCGCTCATGCTCACCCCTACTAATGACCTAAAAAATATGTGTATCCAAATAGGGTCTGGTTCGAGCCATGAAACTCAGGAAGGCTTAATTTTATAACTCAAATACGGGTCAATTAGTTTGATCAATTTAAGCCCAAAAGTATGTGCATCAAAATGGTTCGAGTTAATACAGTTTACGAGTCATAAATAACGGGTTCATGACCATAAAATAACAGGGTCATTACCTGTAATGCCGGCTACAGGCCATAAAAGTAGGTTCATGGCCCAAAAATCAAAAGGTATTTTACACGTCAAAGTTCATGTCTCCTATTTTTTTTACAGTATAATACCAATTTTCATTCTTAATTTTTATGCACATTGCTTATATACAAATAAAATCTTATTACAACAGCTCGTGCAATTTTTTTCAGGGGTTCAACTAACTTTATCTTATTTAGGGGTCAAATCGGTAAATAGATCGGGTCAAGTTAGACAAAATATGGGGGTAAAATTGAATATACGACAGTAGAGGTCATGTACGTGTCCTAAATAGTGATTTCATGATTTAGAAAACCCGAGGTCGAATAGGGTTGAGAAATTAAATTAGATTTATTATGCTTTCAATTTAGCGGTCTAACTATGTTCAAACTAATGTTTTATCATACGCATTTATTAATCTGGTAACCCAAATAGTATTATCACTTTCTCTTTGTGGACTAGAAGATCTTCAGGGGCAAGGGCACTTCTATACTTGGACAAATAAACAGGATGGGTTGGATAGAGTTTGGGAAAAGTTAGATCGAGCATTAGTTAATGGAGATTGGCTTCAAGCGCACATTGCTTCTTTTGCTGAATACCTTCCCTCAGGGATCTCTGACCACTCACCTATTAAGGTAACAATCAATGCCCTGGAAAAGATAGCAAAATCTTTCAAATTCCTCAATTGTTGGATGGAGCATCCACAATATAAGAAAGTTGTTAAGGATGCATGGGGATGTGATGTTGGAGGCTCACACACTCATAGATTGTTTAGCAAACTAAAAAGGGTGAAACATGCTCTAGGTAAGCTAGATAAGAAGCATTACTCAAACCTTCCCAACAGAGTTAGGGTATGGAAGGAGAAGCTTGAGGAGATTCAAAATAAGTTGAAGGATAATCCAATGGATGAAAGTTTGCTAGATATGGAAGAACAAGCTAAGATTGATTACTGTACACTTAAAAAAGCTGAATTAAGTATGCTGCAGCAAAGAGCTAAAGTGAATGACATTAAGAATAATGATTGTAATTCTAAGTATTTTTATACTAGAATTGCAATGAGAAAGCATCAAAGTATTGTAGGTAAAGTGATTGATAAGGATGGGAATATGCATACTGATCAGGAAGGGATCAGTAGGGCTTTCATTGAATACTATCAAAGTCTGCTAGGAGAAGAGAAAACAGTAGCTGATTTTGATGCTTCTTTTATTTCAAAAGGAAGCAGGGTTTCAGATTATTGGAAAGAAACCCTGATCAGAAATGTCAATGAGGAGGAAATTCGAGGAGCACTGTATGAGATCCACCTTGACAAGAGTCCAGGTCAGGATGGATTCTCAGCAGGCTTTTTCCAAAATTCTTGGGGAATCATTAAAGCTGACCTGTGTAAAGCAGTGAAGGATTTTTTCAGGAAAGGGAAGCTTTCAAAGCAGGTAAATGCCACCATTATAGCTCTAATTCCAAAGAAGGACAATGCCACCTCAGTCACAGACTTTAGGCCAATTTCTTGCTGCACTACATTCTATAAGATCGTCAGTAAGATTTTGGCTAATAGGATGAAAAAGGTTCTCCCTAAACTAATAGGGAAGGAGTAGAATGCATTTGTTCAGAATCGAAGCATCTTCGAGAATATCATGGTTTCGCAGGGATTGATCAAAGGTTATGGTAGGAAGAGCATCTCCCCAAGATTCCTAATGAAAGTAGACACAAAGAAAGCTTTTGACTCTCTTAATTGGAAGTTTATAGAGAGAATGATGTTAGAAATGGATTTCCCAGAGAAGTTTGTTAAATGGGTCATGGAATGTCTTAGTTCTACTTGGTTCAGCTTGAAAATCAATGGAGCTACAAAAGGATTTTTCACAGGGAAAAGTGGGGTTAGACAAGGAGATCCTTTGTCTCCATATCTGTTTGTGTTGAGCATGGAAGTGCTTTCTAAACACCTTAGAGAGCTGCCAAAGGATCCTCATTTTTCTTATCATCCTAAATGCTCAAGAGTAAAACTTACTCATATGGTTTTTGCAGATGATCTCATGATTTTTACAAGAGGAGACCTGCCTTCAGTCTCAGCAAAAAAAGAATGCCTTCATAAATTTGCAGAGATATCAGGATTAGTGGCAAATCCTGTGAAGACAGACATTTATTTCGGGGGGATTTCAGGGCATGTCAAGGACCAAATTCTAAGGAGCACAAGATACTCTGAGGGGAGCTTTCCCTTTCGATATCTAGGCCTCCCTTTAAATCCCAGCAGGCTCTTAATAGAGATGTATACTCCTTTAGTGAGTAAAATCAAGTGCAGCACTTACTCTCATACGCTTGAAAGTCGAGCTGATAAATTCAGTTATCTTTGGAATTGATAATTTCTGGAGCTCGGGTTTCATGCTCCCAAAGCATATAATTCAGATGATAGATAGCAGCAGCAGGAGATACTTGTGGAGTATTGATGAAGGAAGCAGGAAAATGACTTTTAAAAGCTGGAAGGGCCTCTGCTCACCTAAAACTGAGGGAGGTTTGGGAATCAAAGAAGTGCTAGCTTGGAATAAGGCTTTAATGGCAAAGTGGATTTGGAAAATAGTGACAAGAAAAGAGGGTCTGTGGCTGGATTGGATAGAAGCATATTATCTGCACAAAGAGAGCATTTGGGAAGTGAAATTAAGAGCAAGTGATTCAGAAGTTGGAAGGGTGCTCTCAGAGTTAGAGATGATCTCATGAGTAGAGCAGGAGGTTGGGAAAACACAGAGAAAGAGATTAAATCATGGGAAAAAAGGGGTAGTTATAGAGTGCAGCAGGGGTATGAGTTCTTCAGAATTAAGAGGAGAAAGAACAGATGGAGTAGGATCATCTGGAATACAGTGGGTTTGCCTCGACACAGGTATACAGCAAATTTAGCTGCTCAAAATTGTCTAGCAACTATTGATAACCTCTGTAAAAGAGGATTGATCATAGTAAATAGATGTGGCCTTTGCAAATCTAACTTGGAAAGCAGAGATCATCTGTTTTTTGGCTGTGAATATACAAGGAAAGTGTGGCAAAGCATCCTAGATTGGATTGGTATAAAGAGAAATGCTTGGAGCTTTTCAAGAGAGCTTAGGTGGGGAGCTTGTAGAAGGCGGAAAAAGCATTGGCACTTTGATTGGTATTGTGCGAGTCTAGTAGCAGCCATCTATAGCATTTGGAGTGAAAGAAATGCAAGAATTTTCGAAGACAAAGAGAAGCCCGAAGAGCAAGGCATTCGACTTTTAGCTCTAGCTAGAAAATGTAATCACAATGAGATTGTAGAATGTCTCACTAGTAGTTAATTTTCCTCTTAGTGGACACTTAGTTTTTTTTGTAAAATCTGACTTTTCTTTCTTTCCCCAAAAGGATGAATAAAAAGTCTACCATTTTTACAAAAAAAAAAAAAAATCTTATAACAAACCGTGCGATTTTATACAGCTAAACAACTTTTCTGTCCAACAGTTGATATTTGTCAAAAACTAATTTTCCAAATTGATTATGTCAACATCGAAAGACCTGAAATTACTCCCCTTTGATTTTCATCTTTTAAATTGTAGTAGCACAATATCCCTTGCAATTTTGGTAATACTAGAAATTTTGGTCAAATATGTAAATTTATCTTCTACACAAAAAGTACAACCCCTACACATGTCAAATGGGTTAATTACCTGAATTGTTGTTTTGGTTTCGGGTTTTACATGAATCCGGGCATGTTGACTAAACATATGAGTGAAAATGGGTGCGAGACAATACGGTCATGTGTAAAAAAAAGTCGGATGATGACATGTATATAAAAGTGCTTCTGATAGATTGAACTAAAATTAAACATATGAGATTTAAAACGAGTGCGAGTCATTACGAGTCATGTGTAATAAAACAAAGTAGCATGGGTTCATGACAATAAAAGCGTGTTAGATAGATAAACTTGAATGAAACACATGAGAGTCAAATTGGGTGCGAGTTAATATGGGTAATGTGTAATATATAGTCGGTTCATGACACATAAAAGTGGGTCAAATAAAAATAAGATTGGTTTTTGAGTAGTCAAATAAACTATATGTTCTTCATCATAATTTTGCTTAACTTTCATTTTAGGTATAAGTCAAAATCTGTGAACATTATTAAATAATATCTTGGCCGAAATTAGTGGGGTTGATGGAGTTAATGTCACAAAAAGGCACCAAAATGTTTGGATTAGACATGTAAACCATGGTCATGAACCAACTTTCTGTCATTGACCCGTTTTTTAATCCCAATTTGATTCAACTTTTTAAACGTCGTGTGTGCTATACTCCTATGTTTATAATTTTATTTAAAGCGCAATTATTAATTTGACTAAACGATTAATTTCTTAGCCAATACTCCCTCCTACCCAAAGAGATTTTCCTCTTTGGGTAGGGCACAACAACCAACAAACCCAATAAACAAATCCTAATAAATTGGTAAGCAAACATTTAATTAGACTAATTAACATGTTTAACCTCTAATCCAACCTCTCCCATCACTTTTCGCTCACGTTATTTCCACCATTAAATCTTCCAGCGAACCACCACCTCCACCATCGGCCCACCACCTTCACCCCCACCCCCACCAGCGAAAGGACCTTATCGATCCGTCGATATACATTCATCCGCCGATAAGCCCATCCCCAAACAATTCACTAGATCTCAATTCTACAATCTCTCTCCTCCACATCAATGGCAAAATAGCAAGGACTGGTCGATTCACAGTCTCTCTCCTCTTGAATTGGAGTTGGAGAATGGAGACAATGACGCGCTATTTGTGGTGGTTTGATAACTCTTGATCGAAAACGGCGGCGTCGGGAGTTAAGGAGCGAGTAGAAAACTAATCAGAGGGGTAGTGATGCTGGTGGTTAGAGGTGGGGGTGTCCGGAATAGCAAAGGGGCGCCTCAGATCTGATGTTTATGGCCGAAAAAAAAAACCATGATCTGATGGTGATGGTAGTGATCAGTTATGGTCGCTGGTGGGTAGGATGACGATTGTTGTTCGGGAGAGGAAGGGGTCAGGGTTGTCGTCAGAGCTCGTGGTGTCGGTGGTGGGAAGAGGGAGGTGGTGAGAGGAGAGAGAATTTCAAGGTTTGGGGAATTAATTGGTAATTAGTCTCATAACTAAAAATTAATAAGGGTATTTCAGTCCATAAAATTTGCCAAATAGGGTAAGTTTTGAAAGAGGAAAATCTTAGTGAACCTACACAAAGAGGAATACAGGAAAATCTCTTTAGATAGTAGGAAGTATTTGAATACATACCCGTGTATACTATGAAATAAAGTTACCATAGTTGCATAACAACCCGTGCAATTTTGCACGGGAATTACAAATGCTTATATAAAATAGTTTTGTGGCATATTACTTTAAAGATATTAAATAAAAGTACCATAATATTGACAAATATAAAGGAATTTAAAACATAGCATTGGCAAACATAAATTAAAAATTTGTAAAGAGAATTATAGATGTTGATAGAAAAGAACACCAAAGTTTATAGATATAAGAATTTAAGACCAATGATAATGATTTCGTGTTTTTCGTGTGATCAAATATGTTTAAAAAAAAAAAGCATATAAGATATCCTCCCTACCAACTTATTTCGTTTTGAATCTCCTATTGAACGCATAAACCAACAATTGACTTTTAAACTTGACAATAGTTATCATCCTGAAACTTTCTTAGCTGATCCCCTCTCCCCCTTAAATTCCCTAAGCATGCCCACAATTCGTTTTAACTCTTATACAAAGATTCTCAACCGACAATTTCCACCCCCCACCATCAATTTCTATTGCCCACATACACCTCCATGCTAGTATCCCACCCACTTTGCTTACCAACACCCAATCACCCGTCAACATGCTACCCGACACTGTAACAGTCTGATCCATCATACGTCGCTACACAACCTAATAAGATTAAATGTCACCCCTTGAGTTCGTAAATCCTCGCTTGGGTTTTAAAAGGTGAAAGGCTTGTTGGTAATATATAGTAGAAACCTATTATAAACATATCATAATAGAAAACTTAGTGTCCCAACTTAAGACAAACCAATTTCATAAATCACTTTCCATAATCTTGGAGTGTTACAAACACCCTCTCCCCTTATGTCACATGTTCTAGCCGACCCTCAACCCCAGTCGATGCTTACTTGGCCCCTTAACCAACACTTCTTCACTTGTCAGATTTTTAAACGACACTCCACACATGAACTCATTTGAGGCCCCACTCCAAGTGAATTCCTCTACTGGACCCCCACCCGGTCAATTCCTATGCACCCGTTCTCTTTACCCGTGTCGATTCGTATACTCGACCGGTCGACCCTCTATAACACACATATTCTCGACTCCTCCACTTGCCCTAATCTGCCTAAGCGACATATGAGGCTCTGACCTACATGAACTCTTATACTCGACCTCCAACTCGGTCATTTCTTTTACTCCCAGTCCCCTTTACCTATGTCGGTTCTTATTCTCGACCCCTTATAACACACATGTTATCGACTCCTCCACTTGGCACCCCTCATCTCCCTATGCAAGATATGAGGCTCCGCCCCACATGAACTCCTCTAGTCAACCTCCAACTCAATTCTTGTACCCTGTTCTCTTCACCCGTGTCGATTCTTATGCTCGACCCTTTTTCACACGCATATTCTCGACTCCTCTAGTTACCACCCCTGATCTTCCTGCGCGATGATCCCACCAATCTCTGAAAAAAATTATATCTTACTTTCGGAGTATATGAAATACTTTAAACTCTTCTAATAATATAATTGTTGAGCAATCAATATAATTTGATAACCAATGATATCTATTGTTGTGCATCAACTTATAAGTCAATAAACATATATTTTCAATGTCGGTCAATAAGCATATATTTTCTAATCCATTTGTTTTCTCTGGTTCTTCACTCTAGCCACTCGCATACTCCATCGTTTGATCTAGTCCTAGCGTCTCTCCTTGAAAGGCCCAGGTTACCATGCAAAAGTGATAGAGCGATCTAACTGTACATGTAGTCATGTACCGAATCTTCGTTTCAAATTGCTGAAATACCTAGGGTTTTAAATATGTGGTTCTTTTCTCTTTTAATATTTAGTATGTAGAAAAATCTTATCAACATATATTCTTGTTCATATCTTCATTTTGAATTGATGAATTGATTTATGTAAATGTAAATAAAAATTAGTTTATAAATTCTTTCGCTTTTTCAGATTTCTAAATTTCTTTCAAAAATTAACGAATCATAATACGAAGGGAATTAATCTTGGGCATTCATTCACCTAGATCTAATGGCTAACAAAATACTCCCTTTTATTTTCTTTCTCCTCCCTTACCCACCACCACCACGCACCACCCATTCGACCCCCGCCTGAGATGTTGCCGCCGCCTCCACCATCCACCACCAGAGACATCACCACTACCACCACCAGGTGCGTAGAACACCCGCGGATCTAAGTTGGCTCACGACCTCCCCGTCTCCACCTCCTATACGCCAATGCCCCTCACTTTTGTTCTCCCTTTCTCCCCATTTCTCACAACGATTACTCTCCCCACTTGTCTCCTCGCCTCTCTCGCCACGTTCTCGGCCCCTTCCTAAAGCGTCGCCGCCAGAAACAACCAAAAATTGTCGTCTATAATGAGTTTTTCGTTTTTCTTCGTGTTGCATAGAGGTGGCTTAAATGGCGGTGTTGTGGGCCTGTTGTTGGTGGTGGTCGCGGGAGGTGGCCACATCTGGTGGTGTAGGCCGATCGTTGGTTGGTGGTGGTTGGTGCTAGTGTGTGGAGGTGAGGTGGTGGTGGACGTGGGTGGTTAGGGTTGAAGGGAGATGAGAGAGAAAATGTATTTTCTTTTTCTTTTTGTTTTATCTTTTTTTCCTCTATTTTTTTTGAAAAATTAACAATCTTTTGATGAACATCAAAAATTGATGAACATGTACTTTACAATTGACGAACATTGACTAATATTGATGAACATGTAATTTAATTAAATAAATATTGAATTTTATCGTTGTACATTGAAAATTTGATGAACATTAAAAATTTGATGAACATTGAATTTAAAATTGATGAACATTTGTTTTTTTTTTATGAACTTGTAGTTTTAATATAATGAATGTAATCGGAAGATTTAAAATAAAAGATTTGTTCATCTACATTTATTTGAACTGATTCTTTCCTTTTAATAGAATGAGTTGTAAAAATATGCATGAAATAACAGTTAGCAGACTGGTAATGTAATGAATATGTGAGTGAGAGGTCAATGGTTCAAATCCTAGCTCACACATTTTTGGTTGACTTACCAATGAGCATTATACCCGAAACTATAGCAACGAATTTGCCAATAATTCCTAAACGCGAGTTTCATATATACAATATATATTATTGGAAAATTTATGGGGAACCTCCTTCAACTTTCAACATTTTTTGGGGAATCACCTTATTAATTTTTTTTTTGTGGAGAACCACCAAATATAAACAAAACCAAGGGGTGGAACCACCTCCTTACCTAAACCACCCACCCAACACCTCTAACCACCACGCATAACCACCCGTCAACACCAACCACCACCTTAGCTACCCTCGACACCCCCAACATGGTCGTCGATCGCCGGTTACCATGCTTGTAGCGGCCGGAAACCGAGAGGAAAGAGAGGATGAAGGGAGAGAGAAAACGGTCGTGGAGGGTGGAGGACATGGAGCCGGGGGAATGTGGTGGTCGACGTGGCTTTGTCGGCGGTGGGTGGTGGCAGTGGCGGCAAGAATGGTGGTGGCTAGTGGTCGTTACAGGTGGTGAGAGGGTGGTTTGGGTAAGGAGGTGGTTCTACCCTTTGATTTTGTTTATATTTGGTGGTTTTCCACAAATTTATTTTAATAAGGTGGTTTCCCAAAAAATGGTGAAAGTTGGAAGTGGTTTCCCACAAATTTTCCATTATAGCTATATTATACTAATAAGTGTTGGATTTATGATCCAATAATATTAATTAGTCAAAATTAGTTTAATACTTCCTAATTATGAGTTAGTGATTCCTAATTGTTAGTGAAGTGGTTTAGTGGGTTTAGACGTGGGATTATGCATGGTCAAATTAGTTCCTAGTTTCTAGGATATTGTTCATGCTAGTACTTTAAATTGTGTATAGCCTATTTAAGGACTTCCGATTGTTTAACTTAATTGAGCAAGTTTAATATTAGGTAAACTTCTGCAGGTTTACTCTCATTTTTTTTCTCCCCTCTAAAATTCTACTATAAGTTGTCAGCGTTCCCTAAAATCATACCAACCAGGGCAACCACCCGCCTCATAACACCACCCCCCCCCCCCCCGGGGCCATCGAATCCGTTTAACTCCGATTATTTTATTTTGATTTGATTAGCATAATTAAAAAGATTTGATTGTTTGATTGAATTTGATTAGCAGCGTCAAGTGTAGGGAATCGAGTGGAAATGGGATCCCAGCAAAGTGAACGACTCTGCATGATTATGATAAGGGAGGTTAGAGTCTTCAAGATACAAATATAGCCGTGTATCACCAATTCGTCAGTCTGGTATGGGTATCAGGTTAGCCGCATTCAATTTTGCGTCAATTCATTTGTATTCATTTCATGAATTCACCTTCTCACTTTCTGAGCAAATTGTTTGGTTCATATTGACGTTAGTCAAATCCCAAATCATTTTTTTTTGGGCTTTTTAGTTTCAAGTGACAATTTTTCGATCTACTAAGCATAGAGATGACTTTTTCCAAATTACCTTGTGATTTATCTAATGCTATTTCGAGTATTTCGATTTCACTTTTGATCGTAAGATTATGCGTGGGCTTGAATTCTCTTGCTTGGAGAAGATAATCATAATGATATTACAGTAACTTTTATTTTTTAAATCTCAAAACAGTGATGAAGATTAGTCTACAATTCAAAGGATTAGAAAGATGTTGAGCATCGGAAGAAATGAATGTAGCTAGAAAGTTCTACACATACAAGTCCAAGAATATAGGTCAAAGAGTTGCCAAACCGGCATATGAGCTCATGTATCAAACTGTATGTGAGAAATATTCAGCATGTTTATGCTATGATATGATCTTATTTCATGATGATATTTTTGTTCTGTACTGTCTACTACTATGTAATATACGAAATAATAATGGCTTTATCTTCGTTTGTTTTTTTCTTTGTTTTTTTTTTTTTTTTTTTTTTTTTGCTGAGTATGCTTAATCTTCGTTTGTTGATTCTTAACTAATGCTGGAGTATAAAGTTTTGGCTTTTATCGTTTTACAGGAGAACAACAAAGCATGCATGCATGATATATGTTTTAATGGCTGTTAATTAATGTTAGGGGATCAAATATAGGCTTATGGCTTCTTCCAATGGGAGCGTACAAAATTAGGCCTTTAATCTATGTATATACATTTTTGGATTAAACCATCTTAAATTTGTCTTGGTGAATGGTCAAGTCAAGTCTACAACTCGAGTCAGGTTTAACCTAAAAATTTGCGGGTCGGAACCGGTTCAAGTTAATATGGGATACGAGTCACAAAATGACCCCAAAATGGGTTGGATCCCAACAGTCGTAAAATTGCTAATTACTTTGAAAAAATTGCCTCTGGATCCATCAGAAATTCAGCTATACTCTTTTGTGAATTTAGTATAATAACTACACATGATATCTGCATTCCATAGCACCTCTATCGAGGAATGTTTAATAACTAAAACAGATCAGCTATACTCTTTTGTGAATTTTGTGAATCGAGGAATGTCCGGATTGAAAATTAACTTTGAACCATTCATTGAAGTACGAATATTGAGCTTTCCTGTTGAATAGAGGAATGATAACACTATTTTAATGACTATGTGTAGATCAAAAATTGCATTGGTGACAATAAAATTGCAAAGAAATAATAACTACACATTAGTATAATAACTTCTCTAAGATGATACCAAATTAAACACGTTTCTTTTTCATCTTAATTTTAGAAAAACTAGGACAACGAGTCATCTCATGTTTAACCCAAAAGAATGCTGGTCAAAACGGATTCGAGTTATTTATGGCCAGAACTTGATCAGGAAAAAAATGGGTATAAACCTTAAACAACGGGTCACATCTCATCGGTTAAGTTTTTTACAGTCCTAATATTTTGTGTTAATTATGAGTAATAAAAAAAAATTATAACCAAGTTCATATAAAAACCCGTGCAATTTTCCACGGGCCAATAAACTAGGTAGTAGTATAATTAGTACGAAAATCTGCCGCGGGTTCAAGTCGAAAGGACCATGGGTCTTGAAAAGCGAGATCATAGCCTACAAGAAGCGGGTTCATGGCCTACAATAGCAGTTTATGAACAATTGCAATAAAAAAACGGAAAAAGAAAGAGCTTCATTTGAAATATTAAGAATAGTACAACAGATTTTAAACCGATTAAAAATTATGATTGAAATTAGAATTGATATTTGAACACTTACTTACCATTACACCAAAGCTAAAGGGCAGTCAATTGGTTTCTTATTATCGCGTATCGATCAGAGGGAACAAAAAAGAGGCGTCCATCAAACAAGTGTCCTTTAAACGAAGACTAAAGGTAGATATAGTTTTTGAATTTTTACATTAATTGTGTATATTTTTTAACCCGTTTCGGATTATTTTCGTCTTAACTCAATTACAAATCAACGGGTTGCATCAAATTTGACCCTAAATATATGTGTTAAAACAAATTTGGGTTTATATGACTCATTGCCTTAGAGGTCATATAAACGGGTTGATGACTCAAAAATAGTGGGCAAGGGTCATAAAATTGAGTTCACAACTAAAAAAGAAATGACTTTAACATGTCTAACATTATATATTCTTCTTTTTTTCATGTACATCAACTAGTTTTTTTAGGTCATATTGCCTGAGTATAAAACACATCAAATTATAATACAAGAATGAGTCATTACTAATATCATATAACTTTCTTTTTCTACCTAAATTTTTTTTTCTCACGTTATCTTCGACTTACACTACTCATAAAACATGGGTCCATGACTCCAAAATAGCATGTTCTAAACCCAAAATTAGCGGGTTACGGGTCTTGAAAAGCGAACTTGTGACTAATAAACAGATTTTGACAAGTCTCACGTTGTTCTCCTAATTTATTTTCTTTAATGTGCACCCATTAATTATTCGAATAATTAAAAAAATGTTGTATACAAACAAATCGTTATCGTTGTAAAGTCAAAGTCACACTAAAAAACTTGGCAAGTCACATGCGACATTCTCTCAAAACTAAAATATATGGAACGTCATTGATGCTTACTTTTGAAGAACTATTGCAAATTCCGATCAAAAAGGCAAGGTGAAAAGTCCTAACATAGTTTACCACCTTAGATTGAAAGACAACATACGTCAAAGTTGCCTCAAGATTACATAATCCGAAAGGTAAGGTGAAAACTCCTAGGACAATCTACTACATTAGATAGAAAGGCAGGCAACCACCAAAAACCTCACGAAGAAGGGAAAAGAGCTTTTCTAGAAACAAATATATAGGAACAAATCCAAAAAAGTTAAAAAGGGATCCTGTCATTTAGGGGTAATAAAACACCACTTATTTGATTGCATAGCCAGTAGTGTATCGCCTAACTGCACCTTACCCAAAAAATGCTACTACTACAACTAAAAGAATGAATTAATAACCAACAAAAGATCAAACTAACACACAAGTTCATAGGAGGAGAATAAATTGCACATGCTTTGTAAAAACACAGATTGCAGGTGAACACTATTGACCAATACAAATCTGAACAATAATTTGACTCATAACTAAAACGAAGTAAGAAGGGAAAGGAGTAGTCAAATAAGAAGTGTGTTAAGCATCCCTCTTTGATAATCCGTGAAGTTTATCGGTTCAACCACACAGTAAATCATCAAATAGAAGCTTTGATTCGAGTTAAAGACCAGTAATAAAGCTTTAAGATAGAAAGCGAAGAAATCTGCCATACGTCAAATATTAGTACCTAAACGGCTAAACATGACTACATGAGCACCACTATCTGGGAAAATTTCAGGTTAGCAGCAATTAGTCTGGCCAAAAAACATTCGTCTCTCAAAACTGCTAGTGTTACTCTCGGATATCAAAATCGGGAAGCAAAACTTTTTAAGGACAAAAAGATCAATGCATTCCCAGGAATTAGACAAAATGGAAAACAACAGGCCACACCCCTGCTACCAACAAACTTTAGCAAAAAAAAGGCACACAGTTTATGAGTTACATGCACTACGTTCTGCTGAAACCCAACCACTCGAGAATCGCAAATGCATCCTTGGGGTATTCAAACAGCAGCTCCGAAGAAACTTCAAAGCAAACAACAAACTAACTAATCGCTCTCAGGGGAAACCCGAAAAAAAAAAAAAGATTATATACCCAAAACCCTTCTTACAATCGGGATAACCATTTCCAGTGTACCCTAAACAACAGGCGATCATTGTTGGCACTACAATGGGACACCCAATAATTTTAGGAGGGACGTCATGTCATCATTCCAACTCCCACAATTTGTTAGCGATATAATACAATAATCAGGTCACTAAAAAGTCTTCATCTTTTATATCCAAATAACAACACCACGCCGAATTTCATACAAAGATGCAATTATCTCCAATACACTACAACTCCAACCTTTGTAACAACAACAACAACAACATCTTTAACCTCAGGGCCTTAAAGGCTCCGGCTATAAGGCGGGGTAAGGGGCGGTCGGATATTGGGAAGTCTTACCCCTATTGAAACATAGAGAGGCTGCGCAAGGATGAGCCAAAATGAAAATTGCTTCGAGAGTCGCACTGACTGGCTGTTATTTCACAAAATTAGAAGCACATACAGTCAACGTTTGTAACATATATACATAAATAATAACAATTACGATTACTATTTACCTTGTAACCAAAAAAAATAATAAAAAACTATTACTATTTACCTACCTAAGATCATCAAAGGGTGAAACTATCTACTCGCATCTTAGCTACATATATTATGCAAACCCTTGAAAATCTACCTCAAATGAACTGATCCTCAAGTTATGATAGAACATTAAGAAAGAAATCATATATTGCTATATAATCTCCTTAAGGACCAGTTCTCTAACTTCACATTACCCACACATATCACCCACTATACAAATTTATAATTTTGAACACACATCCACGCATATACTCGTACGGGTATGAGTTAGCTACTTATGATTAAAAAGCCCAAGCAATTGCATGGTACCTCAGAAACTCAAAAAGACCAAGAGCAATATGATCGAAACCCTAGCACATGAAAAATAACAAAAGCAACAATATACCAATCCTGTACAAAAACACGCACATAAACCTCTTAAGACCACATAGAAGCCGAAATCTTAAATCGTATGGTCAGCTATGAGCCTCTGAGTGATACACCTTTTGAATGGTCAACCACACATCTGGACAATATAATGCTAATCATCAACAGAGTACGAAAACAGAACCAATAACTCACTTTTGAATCAAATGAATCAATAAGATCAACCCAAAACAAAATCTGAAGCTTTGACATAGTTAAATAAAGATATCATGTGCTTAAATGTGCCCAAACAGATTGACCCTAAACAAAACCAAGAGCATCACCATCTGACAATGAAGGAATTTGTGGGCTCAAAATCAGAAGCAAAATTTTAATTTTAAGTGCGCTGCAAAATTCTGATTGAATTAAATCTTAGATAGATCGACTCCAAACAAAACCAAAACCTTCCAACAGATTTCCAATGGCGAAAATCGCAGGCTGAAAATCAGTCAAAATTCTGCAAATCGTATTTTGGTATTCATAGAAAATTTATGTTTGAAACCACACCCTTCTAAATCAAATAAACCCCTTACTACAATAACATGGCCACCCAATTTTATAACCCCAAACAGTATAATTGCATGTCAATGAAAACTGACATTCTCTCATTACCTTTTCACCTCATACCAGTTCAGGATTTTTGTGAGGATGGATATATAACCCTTAAGAATGTGATCCAATACCACAATATTTGAGCAATCAACTAATACTCAAAACTCGAAGATGGTTTCACTGAAATAAAATTTCAATCAAGAGCATGTATTATCATGGCAATAATAAGTAGGAAACTCCTATTCTTTTCATGTAAGTGGGTCGAGTCATCATGTTATTAATGTTTAAAGATTGCTTTTACATAATAATAATTGTCATTCTTACTTTGAGATTCTGCATATTATGGCCAAATAAAGATAATAAGTTGAGGCTCCAATTAGAGACCCTATTCCAGCAAAGTTCTAAAGCCATGCATTGATGCAAATCCCTTTACTATGTTACTTTGTGTCGAACAGGAGTATCCTACGCCAACCGCAAAGCATAACAAGACAATCTCTCTCTTTCACTCCCTTAAGCATTATCTATGCAAACAAGAGAAATTATCACCCTTCCTCACCCTTTCCCTCTCTTTTGGTTACTTTCCTTTTAATCTCTCTGCCCAAAGAAATTAACTGGAAGGAAATCTTGTATGATTGGTCTCAGCCTCAAAGCTGTGTTTAGGTAAAAATTGGCTGGAAGGAAAAGCCAGAAATCCCGGGAAACATCTAGAGCTATAAACTTTACACCAAACGCAAAAATTGGGACCAACCTACTACAATTCACAACCAAGATCAAACCCATTTCATGCAATTAACAAAGAAGCGACACTTAGTTCGCAAAATAAAGAAAAGAAAGAACATAGAACTTAAAATGGCATGAATCTGGAGACGAATTTCATTGAAGCGTAGGAGACAACAACCTTACCATCAGTGACGAAATCTAAGAACAAAATCTTGTCGAAGAAGTTAGAATCTAATCTGAATATCATCGGCCCAGACCCCCTAACTGAAACATTATTAAAAAGACCCCAAGAGAGGAATACAAACCTCAAAGGCATGAAAAAAATAATACCGAATGGAAACCTTTCCAAATAGTATTAACAATTTATGATATCTTTTACGCTCAATCGCAAATCACTGAAAAATTTTTAGCAAGCGTAATCAACGAGGATCCAGACCACAATTCAACCATTTCTAATCACAATGTTTAACTCACTCATTAATTTGGGCTATCTACAACTGTTGTTGATTCAAATTCAACCAATGTACAACCCTAATTTGATATCATCAATTCAAAGGTCTACAATTGACAAAACTATGGCAGTATTACAAAAATAAGTACCTCATTCACACAACCATTGTCTTGTTTAGCCAAAAACTGACTATAGTAGATTTGTCATTAGCAACCTCTTATAGCTGCCTTCACATGCCACCATAATAAAAAGAAACCCAAAACTGTTCCTCAAAAATAGATAATTCTAGATGATTCATAACAAAGCATAGAATTGGAACAAATGTCAAAAAAATAGAGTACAACGTAGCATAGGAAATAATGAAGAAGGGATGTAAAATACAAACACAACAGAATATTTCAATTGTCCAATATCCAAACAATGGCTCCTCTCCATGACAGCCAATAATCCCATGTAATTGAAGCTCCAGACAAGTACTTAAAGGGAGGACAAGAAATTGAAAAGATTAAAAAGGAAGAGAGCAACCAGGGGTCCAAACAAAAATGACTAAACAAAACTGTTATGCTCCTAAAACATTGTATAATTATTGATTAGGCCCTAGGCAGAGGAGGGAGCACTTGAGGAAGATCACACTCAACAAAGTCCTCACTTTAATCATCTAAAACTTTAGAACAGACGCCCGTGTAACACACATAAACTAACTGATCATCCCTAGGCTAAGGAGAATCCTATACAACCATAACAATGCAATTTCAAACAATCATACATGATTTGTAAAGCCAATCATTTTTTGTTCGAAATTTTAAATATAGACAACCGATGTGCCACCAGCCAACTCATAAAATAAGCCATTTGGAATTCCAAATTAAACCGCATCCCCAAGATGAGCTTAAACCCCACAGTTCAGTGGCCGCAAGAATTAATCATGAAGTTTCCTAAATTAAGCAATGCCATCTATAGGACCTGGATGTAGTAAAAAAGTACCCAACACATGAATTATGGACAGTAATCTAACATCATAACATATATAACGCAACCCATTGAGAGAGCTTTAGAATTCCATATTACAGGGCCGGCTGGGAGATTACGGGGGCCCTGGGCGAGATTTCAATCGGGGGCCCCAAATATATTACTAAATTTATCATTTGCGTATTTTTTTGGTTACATAGTCCATCGGATATTTGTATTAATGGATCGTTTAAATATGAATAAATAATTTACATTAGAATTTACAGGCGCACTAGCCAAATTGGTCGAAAAGTATATGTTGAAATAGAGCGAATTACGATAAAAAATACCGGGAAAATACAAAGAAAATGGAGGCTCACTAGTTACCACACACAAAAATACAAAATAAAAATTATTAAAATGAAAAGGCCAAAAGAAAATGTTAAGAAAGGAATGTCGTACTCCAGGATACAATGAAAGAATAGAACAAAAAAATTAAAGAATAAAATGCAAAGGCACTTGATAAGGAAAGAAAAAGGGCTCAACATAGGTTCGAACCTGGGAGAAGGGGCTGTTATAATCTCATGCAAGTATGCAACCATCGGACTAATGGAATTTCATGATTCATTATACATATTATGTTATATAGCTTCTACCTTCTGTTATTGGGCCCCAAAATCCGGGGGCCCTGGGCGACGGCCCATGCCGCCCATGTTAAAAGCCGCCACTGCCATATTAAGCATTCACTTGACAGCCAAACTAAGACACTCACAATAATAGGCGAGTTCCCGGATGCATGATGGGCTCCTTTTGGGTCCTGTAATTTGTTATGTCGTTCGAGTGAAGTGAATGCTCAGGCGCTCCGGTCAGCCAAGGCGAGTATGCACATGATTAAACAGAGACGAATTCAATACATGTCATATAATAATTATTCAAAGCAGTGGCGGACCCAGGATTTGGGGAGCGGGGGTGCACAAAATCAGTAGCCAACGCGTGTTTTTGGAGTTTTAAAAATAATGTTCGTAAAAAATAAGAAGAATTTTTTTTGGAGAAAATGAGATAGTCGCAAAATTTTAGCTACGAATTGATAAAAACACTCACAAACATTCAACATCTTATTTGACGGATTATTATTTACATTGGTGTAAAACTTCGTTTGATTTCATATAATTTTAAATTAAACATTACATATTAAACTTGGATCCAAGAATTCTTTAGGAAAAAAATTTCGAAGTAGTAACATTTCAGTTTACAAAATAAAAGACAAATATCAAATTAATAATTGTCTCAAATAAAGAAGAAGAAAAAACAAATACTAAAAGATGAGCCACAACTAAAATAGATGATGAATTTATTAGGCATATTATATAGCATCAATAGTATCTAGCTCAATTGGGTCTGGAGTTCGAATCCTAGCAAGACCAATGCGCAAACATTTTGGTTATTTCATTAAAAAAAAGGGGAATAAAACCACTAAAAAGTTGTTGGTAGGATTTGAACCTGACCCAATGCCTTGAAAACATATGCAACTCACCACTACTCCAGCCTTTAATTAATGATACACAAATGACGGTTTAACTATATATAAAAAATTTCCCAGATTAATGGGGGTGCACGTGTCCCCCTGTGCACCCCCCTGGGTCCGCCACTGATTCAAAGACAACGAGCGCAATTAACCAAACCCCAATGAAGACCAAAGCCTGACATATCCTGCCACTATAACACACCAGAGGTAGTCTTAATGCACATCAGGGACATGGTAACCTAAATAAATTAAGCATATATCACTAAAAAGATGGGAAACCCAAAAATTTACCTATGGCTGCCCAAGGACAGGTGGTCGGCTGAACAATGGCAGGAAGCTGATAGCCTAGTTGTTTTGATCGCCTAGACACTGGAAAAAAAAATAACAGGTTCAAAACATGGCCAGCCTTGAGTTTGCAACCAAAATTCAAACTCAATCAATACGCCACCACCTTACACAAAAAAGTCCAGAGTGTGGGATCAAGCCCAAATTCATGAACTGTTTTGATCAAAACAACAGCAACAAAATTACCCAGAAATATAAATGAAAGAATGGGAAAAACGAACCTTTTTAACCTGGGTACAATTTCTTTCGTGTAGAAATCATCTTTTTCTTCCTGTAACAGACACAAAAATACAATGAGACTTCGCACATGATGAAAAATCATTAATCATCAAAAGATTTCATGCATGCCTTTGTCATCAAATGAATCAGAAAATTCAAAAGAATCTAGAAAAAAAAAAACGAACCGGGAATCAGATCGAGAGATTTGATGCGCCAGGAAAATGCAATGAAAATAAACAAACAAAATCAAGCAAACAATGATCGAACACAAAAATTAAACAAACAATCATCAAAACAAACCAAAAAAAGGGCGGAGAGCACAAGAGAAAGAGAAATGTATGAAATTCCAATAGTTTTTCCGTGGAGGAAAAGTGAATAAAACCGAGAAGCAGAAATCAAAATGATGAGCAAATAAAATGAAATAATGAAAACCGAGAACATTATACTTCAAATAAGGAATCAAACTAAACAGAAAATGAAATATAGAAAGTAACATACTTGAGGGACTGAGTCCGCGCCGGCGATCGCCTGTGACATTAGAAAGGATCGAGCAAGTGAGATTGGAACACGAAACGGAGCAAATCACAATCAAATCAAACAAACCATGAAAAAAAAAATCAAACACAAAATCAAACAAACAATGATCAAACACAAAATCAAAAAAATAATTATCAAACACAAAATCAAACAAACCCACAATCAAATCAGGGAAAAATTGGCAGATGAAAGGAGGAGAGAGAAAGAAAACATACATGGAGTCAAAATTGGACAGGCGGAGAGAACAATGGCGGAGAGAGGTGGAGCATCACCAGATGAGAGAGTCGTGGGAGACTGGGAGCAGCGGAGTGACCAAGAATAAGATAGAGGAAGAGAGAGAAAGCAAGACAATGGAATCACAGAGGGTTAGATCTGAGTGAGATAGGCGGAGAGACCAAGAGTAGAACGAGTGGCTGTGATAGACAGCAACTCAAGATCAACGGCTGTGGATGAGTTAAAGGAGGAGAGCGATGAAAGGCTGTGATCAAGAGCAGCTTAAAATCAACGGTTGTGGGTGAATCAAGGAGGAACTGTTCCAATGAACAGTTAACTTGCCTTAGACACTTTTATAAGGTGTATAGATTTTGGAATTTTAATTATTTTTTTTGGTATTTTCATTGGGCATTTTCCCATCTTGTTATGTTACACCAGTGTCTCATCTTAAAACTCGTATTTGGGAATTAGTTGGTTCTTTAGTCGTACATGGGAATCTCGATTTTTCAAGAAAGTTCTTTTCGGTAATTTGTTAAACTTATTTGGTCGAATATGGGATGGTCTTCCCTTAGAAATTTCTAATTACCAAGTGAGGTAATTAGGTAAGTCGATTCCTCTATTTGGAAGAATTGAAAAATCTCATGTATTCTTGATGCACATAATTCTTGTTAACCAAGAGATTCCAACTTTTTTAATTCATGAATTCCTATGATTTTGGTTACCAACAACACAAGAATTTAAATTTAATTCTTACTCCTTCGTTTGGCACGGGAGATATTCTTTTGATGATATCATTGATGATGTCATCGCCAAAGTCAAAATAAATTTTATGACGCATGACCCATATTATATTAATTTACCACAATTTTAGTCTATTTTGACTTGGAAGAAAAAAGTGTAATAATGTAATCCGTCTGCCCATGTAATTTTGCACGTCTAAAAAATTTACACTAAATGTATTACCTATTATTTAATATAATACTCACTCAGTCCCCCTTTAAACACCCCAGTTTTTTTTCGAGGTGTCTTTTTTTAAACATCCCATTTCAAAACTTTCTAAACGGGGTATGTTTTAACCACACATCAACCTTCCACTATCCCCAAAAATAATAAACAAACCACCCATTATCTCCAAAAATAATAAACAAACCACTCATTATCTCCAACGATAATAAACAAACCAACCATTATCTTCAACAATAATAAATAAACCACTCATTATCAAACAATAATAAACAAAACACACCACCTTAATCCACGTAAAAAAGGGAGCGGGGTGTTTAAAGGGGGACGGAGAGAGTATGTACATAATATGATAAGTAAAAAATAATTAAATAAGAACTAGAATTTGCACCCGTGAAATTACGGGTCTATATTTGTATTCTTTTCTAAAATGATGTCAAAGGGTTAAACATGGTGGCGGCCTTGGTGGGTAATATATAAAGCTTTATTGTACCATTAAAAAGAAGAGAAATAGAAAAAAGCTCTCTCGTCAATTATTATATTGTACCTCAAAGAGTCAGTGGTATGCAGTTTTTGAACCCGAGAGATTATGATGAGTAAATAGAGTCCATGACATATTGACATCATTAAACCGTATTGAAGATCATGCTCATTCATATTAGTGGTTATTGATATATGTCATTGATCATCGAACATTACCAATCACTCATTGAGACGTGTCAGGGGTACAGAAATTGCATACATGCCGAGGACGGTGAAATTTTCCATTTACGGGTGACATATGATCTTATTAACAAGGGACTTGCTATTTGTCGCCCTAAAATACGCTATTCGTCGCCCGTATTTCGTATAATATCCATGTATTTCCATGAATACCCTTCACTTAATTATGCTAATCTATTTTTTCCCTCCATAATCTTCCCTCCCTTTCCCCCTTCCAGCTTCCCTCCTCCATATTCGATGCTATTAAAAAAAAAAAAAAAAATTCTCATCAACACTCCATAGCTTCCCTCCTCCATAGCTTCCCTCCTCTATAGGTTCACTCCATAGCTTCACTCCATAGTTTCCCTAGCTTCAAATCCCTCCATTTTGCCCTTCCAGCTTGTTCGACCGTCATAAAAAAAAAAAAAAACATTCTCATGAACACTCCATAGCTTCCCTCTATGACTCCATAGCCTCACTCCATAGCTTCACTCCATTCAATAGTCTCCTTTCTCATCACTCCATCATCCTGAATACGTGGAAGCTTTGAATTGACGTGTTGGAGAAGATTCAAAAAACGCAAAGATGAGTTCAAATGAGAATGTAAGTTATTTGATGATGTTGTAATTCTATCAATGTTGTAATTCCATGAATTTGCCATGATCGAATCCACGATTAAGCACAAAAATATTAGTGGCCGTGTGAAAAAAGATGGCTCGACCATGGTCGAGCCGTGTACAAAACACGGCCTGACCACGGTGGAGCCGTGTGCAAAACACGGCCTGACCATGGTGGAGCCGTGTTTTGTACACGGCTCGACCATGGTCAGGCCGTCTTTTTTCACACGGTCGTGCAAGGTCGTGACCCACATCTGCTAAAGTAAACATTGCATAACGTACCCAAAAGTTGGTAGTAATACTTGTTATATAAACATAATGTGGATGAATAATCTTGTTTCCCAATGAATAAATAGGGTTAAGAATGAATAAATGAAATGTTGATGGAATTGAGCGTTGATATATAAACATAATGTGGATGAAAAACCTTGATTATGAATGAATAAATAGGGTTAAGAATGAATAATGAAGTGTTAATGGAATTGTGCGTTGATTTATAAACATAATGTGGATGAATAACCTTGACTCTCAATGAATAAAAGGGGTTAAGAATGAATAATTGAAGTGTTGATGGAATTGCGCGTTGATATATAAACATAATGTGAATGAATAACCTGGATTCTGAATAAATAAAAAGGGTTACTAATGAATAAATGAATTGTCGATGTAATTCAGCGTGAATCAATGATTAATTTGATATTAAATCATAAAACAAAATCATTATGATGATTGAACCTCGAATCAATATGATATTGAGTTTGCGTAAATCGTTAGTTTTGAAATATCTTATGATTGAGTTGATTTAATTGTTGAATTTTTATTAGAATTAGAATTGATTTTATGTGTATATATGTAACTTAGGTGAGCACACGAGATTATGGTGGAATCAAAGTCGATTATAATCATTTGTTTGTGACGAACCAAGTATTTCTGACTTTTGACGAAGCCTTTGTTTGGGCGAATGAAATAGCAAAGAGCAAAGGTTTTTTTCTTGGTAAAAGCTTCGTATAAAAGGAACAAACACACTGATGGTCTATGGAGGCAATACTTACATTGTGAGAATGGCGTTAGAAAACGGTATTATAAGGCATCCCTTGAAAATCCGAGAAAGACTAGTACTCATAAGTTAGGTTGTCCGTTTGCACTAAAAGTCGTAGAGATTGAGGACTCGACTTGGCGATTATGTCTTATGGACGACGATAGGGGTTATCTTAACCATGGATTAGAATTCTACAGAGAGGGTCATAGGCAGAGAGTTTTGTTCACCGATGATGATAGAGCAATGATCCGGAAATTGGACAGTGCAAACGTTCGGGTGATGCATATGAAACAGATAATCAATGATTCTAAAGAGCATGGTTGCCATAACTCGAAACAGTTTCACAATGAGAAGTAGAAGATTAGACGTGAAGCTATGCGAGATATGAATGTCATCCAATATCTATTCCATCTTGGTGAAAAACACAACTACATTACGTTTTCTAAGAGCGATGTCGAAACCGGCCGGATGACACATTGCTTCATGGCACATCCCGAGCATGTTCTGATGTTAGAAGTGTACTATGAAGTGATATTAATCGATGCTACGTATAACACCAACAAGTACATCTTTCCTCTGGTCGAGCTTGTTGGTTTAACCCCCGTCAACTCGAATTTCACGATAGCGTATTGTATGATGATCGACGAAACATCTGAATCATACTCGTGGGTGTTAGATAATTTGAAGAGTTTGTTATCAGAATCACTGGTGCCAACATGTATCTACACCGACAAGGAAGCGTCACTCATTAAGCCTATAGCGACTATATTTCCTCAATCGAGACAGTTGTTGTGTAGGTGGCATGTCGATAACAATGTTAGGGCAAAGGCGAAGTTGATATTTGGCACCGATGAATTAGCTGAAGCAATTGTGCACGGGTCCTGGAAGAAGGTTGTCGAGGCTACGACAGTCGATAGTCTACAAACAGCAATACAGAACCTGGAATCAACATGGGGTAGGACTGTTGTGTTTCGTGATTATATCAATCAAGAGTGGATTCCACATATTGAGAAGTTCGCGTTTGCACATACTAACAACGTACGCCATTACGGGAACGTTTGTACGAGCCGTGTCGAAAGTGCTCATGCGGCTTTGAAGGTATGGTTATCCACATGTACGGGATCTGCCGATACCGTGTTTCGGAAAATCCACAGTCACCATTGTTCCCAAATTGGACAGATTAAAAGGTTGCTTGAAGATTCTCGTAACAAGGTTCGCTCAACTGGGCTTGGTCGTCCTTTTAGGTTATTGAGTTGTCATATATCTCTATATTCCATTAGTTTGTTGGAAAAGGAGAAGCAGCGGTACGAAATTCTCGGGTCGACTGTTGTGGAGAACTGTGGGTGTGTATTGTCTCGGACTCACAGCCTTCCGTGTGCTTGTATGATTAACAATGCAATCGAGGAGGCTTACGAGTTCTACCCGTACCACGTATCTGCATTTTGGTCAAGACTTATCTATCAACAACCTTCGATGACGACCGATCATCCACGTGACGCTCGTACAGCAGAGTTGGATGAGTTCGAGATGTTGATCAACCAGGGCCGCGACGCACAACCTGCCATCGTCCGAGCTCTAAACATGAGAATTAATAGTATACTCCATCCCGAGGAGGAAGGTATGAAGGAGCCGCAAAGGAAAGACAACCCCAGGGGTAGGCCTCGTAAAAAGAGCACGAAGGCGGACCCGTCTTGGTTTGAATATGTGTGTCGTCTCCCAAACCGCAACTCTTCCTCAAAGCGAAGCCGAAGTCGAAGCACTCCTGGCCAGCCTCAGCCGAGGTCGACTTGTAATACAGGTGAATGAATTTCTATTTTGATTTTGTTGATATTTAATTTTAATTTAATATTTAAAATAAGGAATTATGTTTATTTGATTTTTATTTTCGAAAATAAGGAATTAGCTTTATTTCAGTTTTATTTTCGAAAATAACTAATTTGATTATCATGATTATTTGAATTTTCTAATAAAAAATTGATCAATTGTATTTATTGAGTTTTTTTAAATGAAACTAGGTTTTTAAATGAATTTATGTAAATGAATTTTGATACATACAACTTGTAAAATAAATTTGATAATTAATAGTCGTAAAGTTCTAAATGAAATGTATTGTCGTGTTGTATATGTATGTAGTTCCCGGAGCACCCTTGATGAGAAATTATCGCACAGACGTCGATGCCTTCCCATACAAGCGAATACTCCCACCTGGAGTATTTGATTACCTCATCGGCTGGTATGATCCTGAAGGTGATGGCCATTGCGGTTTCCGATGTATATCGCACGCCCTTCGTGGAGAGGAGGATCATTTTTTACAAATGCGTGCATCCCTCATAGATGAAATTGGGAAACCTATTTATAGTGAGATTTACGGTGGAGCAGAAAGTAGAGGCGAAGCAACGATGCGCATTCGTTGGGAAAACAATGGACCGTGCGGGAGGGCAAACTGGATGCACTGCCCAAATGATGGATATGGGTTCTCTTCTATGCACAATTGGACAGTTGTGGTGTATTATTGTCGTTACCGAGGTAATGAGCTTGTTGAGTCCTCGGGCTACACCATTTTACCGATGCGTACTCCTATTGGCATGTCCGAACCTGCTGGAATATTAGTTTTGTTGAACACGAGTGCTCATTGGATTCGCTTGTTTCTTAAAGAAACTTTCCCAATGCCCCGTGTAGAACCCCAATGGTCCTATTTGTGTGACCGTGATCTTATATCGCATTGGGCCAACCTATATCAAGCACATCATGCTCTTTGGGAGTCCATTATGAGTTTACCTTAGTTATGTAATAAAACTCAATGGTTTAATTTGTTAAAATATATGAAGCTCATTTTTGGTGAATTATAGTTATCGATCATTTTTGGACCGAGTCCTCGATTTAGTGATACTTTCTTTAGGAATGATTTGATTGCATTTCATTGAACACATGTTGTTTATGGTCATTCCTCGATATGCTTACAATAGACACAGATATTTCACCATCCAAAGAAAGCGGAAAACATGTGTTGGAAAAAAAGAGATGAAAATAGTACACGAGTTCTGCTAGTACCAACGATTTAGAGGGTGACTACTACTACTACTACTATTTACACGCCTAAGGTAGTAGCGATACTTGCGTTCACATGTCAACCTGAATTCACTTTACAAAGCATGGTCGCCAAGTTCATGCCCATACCAAAATATACTGTAGTTTGTTAGTCAATCACAAGTGCCATGAGCAGATAAATTTCATCAATTTCATCCAACAGAAGTTGTCGCCCGAGCTCTTTTGCTACGCTTCTTCTTCATAGCCTTATTCCTAGCATGCTCCATGAGTTTGTCCGATGCGGAATTGTATTTATCAAGACATAGAAGTGCCATGAACACTGATCGACACGACTTAAAGTAACATGAAACCTGCACACATTGGATTAGTGTTATTACAAGACATCGACAATTACTGCACTTTTGAGGGGAAGTACAACATGTAATAGGAGTCGTACCTCGGTAGTACTAGGCACTCCTCTGTCCCATAGGTAAATCCCAAGAAGCATCATGATCCCGCAACTAGTTCTATAACAAAAAAAACAACGGTTGAAAATGTACATAACCATAATAAGTTCACAAAATGATAAGCTAGGTGCGTAATTGTTTACTTACGTGTCCTCTTGAATTGGAATGCGAGTCAAGTTTGTACGCCAACTTTTGACCCTTTCCCCGTGTCCATCTTGAAGAGAATTTAGCAATCCCACGAACATGGAAATCTATGACAGTAGAATATCACGCGGTTACATAAGGTAATATGATTATATGGTTACAGAATCTGAAAGTAGAATTTAGCATTTAGCTCACCATTTGGGGTTTAATAGGCCTATGGTAGTCGCTGTCCATTGCATGTATTGAGTCCAGCAGAGTAACTGTTCCTTCACCAGCGTCAAACACGTAACAGAACCAGTGGTTGTCCCATAAAATAGGGAAGAAGAACTGCAAAATATTTAGAAATTATTTGATGTGATTAGCAGGAAAAGAAGAATGGGATGCAAGGACTAGAAGGGCCAAGAATTTTACCACTTTGCATATGTCTATGTCAAGATGAACAACAGACGCTCGTAGCTTTTCAAATGAATCTACGAACGTGGCATGAGTAGTGCTAAACACCTTGTTGTCCTTTAAATCATGCACAAATGCAAAAGCATACACAAGAATTTCATTTAATTCAGTAATAGTACAAAATAAAAGAGCGTTATAAAAATAATTAAAGTAAACCATAGTATTAGAGCGCAAACCATGTGGTCCGGGTTAAACATGAAGCGCTGTCCACCCCATTTTTTGTTGTACAGGACGGTGACGGTCCTCACCAAATCAGTCCGAGCTCGTTGTCTTTGGGCGAAGTTGTCACGCACGTCGTGTACATACAAAAACATCCCATCAACATCTACGACATCCAATTTGGGCATCATAGTGGCAGCACCAACAGCTCCCCGGGTCCTAGGATCGACAAAACAGGTAAATTGACATTGTTTATACATTAAAAATCGAAAATGTGTGAATCATTAAATATAATAGAACTCCTTAGGCAAGTAAATGGGAGTAAATAGCAAACATACCTAGGATGGTCTTTTAAGTTAATATGTAAACAATCAGCTCTTCAACGTCTTCTGTAGGTTTCCAGCCAACCAAGGTTCCGGCGGGTGTTATCGGTTGAGACTCACTAGTGTAGCCAGCAATACGTTGCAATGTGTTATTTTGCACTTCAACTGGTGTGTTTTTTGTTGGTGTTGGTCTGTTTGGTGGTGTGTATGGAGGCTCACCTACGTCAGTCATTATCCTTTGAGACAACCTCGTAATCACACCAAGGTCATCCCACTGCAGTATGTCTGCCAAGCTCCCCATGTTCTCGTCAACCCTTGCAATGTCATTCTCGTTTCTTTCGGGTGACTGTTTCTCCTCGGGTTGTTGTGAGGTCTCCATGGTTTTGGCCTCTTTGTTGGCCCTCTCCATCTCGTCGGCCAACACCAACGCCTCCTCCTCTAGAGCAATAACCTCGGCCGCCTGAGCTTCAGCTAAAAGCTTTTTTTGAAGCTCCATTTTTCTCTTAGCAGACATGATGGCTGCAACCATCTGCTTTTCTGCCTTGTCCTTCTCGGCTCCAACCATCTCCTTTTCTGCCTTCTCCTTTTTGGCTGCCGCCTTCTCGGCTGCAACCCTTGCTCTCTCGGCCAAAATCTCAGCTGCCCTGCGATTCACCTTCTCCGCAATTGTAATGGAAGCCTTCGTTGGACCACTGACACTCGTTATGACCTCCTCGCTCCCTGGCTCTTTCCAGCCGGTACTCTTATTTAATGCCATGGTTTGAGCATTTCTCTCAGCCTCTCTGACTAACATCCTTTGCATTTCCCGATTATACTCGTATTGACAACTCATGTCATTGTTATTCTCACCAACAACATGAATCTCCTCGACCTCACTGTTTTTGTCTGAAATATCACCCAATGTACCACCTTCCTTGAAGATGTTTCTCTTCGAACTCTCACCGACGTGCAGTCTTTTAGAACCCGGCCTTTGAGGATCTAATGTCGTTATGCCAACGACAACGGGTCTAGAGTCGGCGTCCTTCCTCTTTAACATTGAAGATCTTGAAGCATTGGGAACTGAAGAGGTAGCAGGTTGATTGAATGGTTTAGGCGCATTGCGTCCAATCTCAACAACGCCCATTCTTCGCTTACGAGGCAGCCTACTACTTGGAATGTCGCTGATCGTGGGGTCCCTTGCAGAAGTTTCTGATAGTAAAACTCTCATACGACTATCACCGTAGGGAATGTGGTGGTGCTCGGTGGGGTGTCCACTTCCGTACGGAATGTTGTGAACAAACTGCCACATAAGCCAAGCATACAATTACAATTCCTTATAATAATGTTAGCAGAATATTTGGGTGAAATACAAATTTTGGAATCCTAACGTACCTTCATAGATCCGTACTGTCCCCTTCCTTTGGAATCTCGCGCAATGCTAGTAGCTAAAGAAGCTTCGTTCCAAGCAAGCACTCTAGGTGACCGATACCAGTCCACCCTATTTGGCAAAGGCTTGTTGTCGAGGTATAATATCTGCACAAATTTTGGAGGAAATTTGCACTTTATCTTTTAAATCAATGATAACTTACTCAAATAACTTATTCAATTAACTTATTCAAAACATAACTTACCATCAATATAAGTGCACACCCGCCAGCACCTTTAACACCACCACCCTTCTTTGCACCCCGTCGGTTCATCGTTTTCTGGTCATGGAATCGACGCCCGGCTTCAACTAACCAATCATACACGAACTGCGACCAAGAAAAATCTTTGAAGTTTCTGAAAGTGGCTATGGAGGCAGGGAGTAGCAAAGCAGATATTTTCTGTGCTTGTGTCGGGCATAACACAGTCCCTAGCACGTAGTGTAGAAACACGAGACGAAATTCATCGTCACTCAGATTGCCATTGACCATGGCCTGACTCAGAACCCCTGGCAAAATACCATGGCTGAATTTGTACTTGACGTTGAACCTGTCATACATTTCATGCTGCTCCGCGGAAAGCAATTGATCAACACTCGTTGGCACGACACGACCATCCCTTGGCAATCTAAGGATTGTACTAACGTGGTTAGGTCGAACCCGCAACTCTGTCCCGTCATCAAACACCAACGCATTTTGACTGGGATCCTACATCTTGTAAAACCACATACAGAAGCGCCGGTCCAAAGTCCCTAACACACTCAAGTCCAAGAACACCCCAAGTCCCATGTCCCTGATAAGGGCATGACGCTGTGCTGGAAGCTGTATCAGCATCTTGTACAACATATGAAGCCTTGTGTTAACCAACTGTTTTTCATCAGATGGGCTTTCATCGTCTTCTTCATGCGAATTTGCGTGAGGGTCAATATCTTCATCTTGTTCCTCATATTCTGATTCTTCATCGTCTTCAGATTCCAGGACCTCTAGAAAGGGCTCTTCATTCACCGTACGTCTCCCTCGTGAACGATGCAATCTTTTTGCTACAGATTTAACCGACATTATGGATTTCCTGCGATAAATGAAGTAATATTAATCGTATAATCATTAAAAACCATAATGGCACCCAAGAAATTAATCAAAATAATCAGAATAGTAATCCAATTAATGTCACAGTACAAACAAGATATCTGCGATGAGCTGCATAAGTAAAAATGGCCACAAACATAGGGATAGATTGTCGCACTATACTACAAGAAATTTCTCGACACAGTTTATGTTCTATTTTGACAAGGTTAAAAAATATCAGTTCAATGTTAATTCAGTTATTAGTCTACACAACACCCACCTGAAATTCAAAATAGATAGAACAAAAGTGGAGGATACATAAAAGTAATTCGTTGTGGTATGTCATGGGATGTCAAAAAATTTAGGAGTTAAATGTTCTGGCCACTGAAAGTCAGAAGTGGTGCGAGAAATATCATTCTGATGCCACTGTTCTAGAATTCCAGCGACAACTTCAGTTTTCGGAAGTCTTTGTTGTTCAAAGCTTAGTAAATCTTTTCACAAGTTTTGCAAAGATTTGAGGACATATCTTTTTTTGAAGAAGGGGATAATGATGCAGGAAGAAGAAGTTGAGCCAAGATTTTAACGGCAAACATTGATGATGTGGTTTAAGGGCTTATTTGATCATCAAATTTAAAAAACACATAGCCTAAAAAGAAAGGTAAAGTCCTAACCTATTGATTACTTATTCAGAGCTAATCAAAGACATGGGAGTTAATTAAATAAATATTAAGCATGTATAATGAAGCCCCTAACAGTAATTAGGAGTGCATCATGATGGGTTACTCGATAATAGCCCATGAAACAATCAAATGTACAAATCAAGAGGGCTTTAAAGGCTGATATGGGGCTGGGCTTTAAAGGCTGATATGGGCTGGGTTAAAGGCAGTGCATTTGTAGGAAAATGTGAGTGAGAGCAAGTAGTAGCCGTATAAACCAATACAGAATCAAACGAAAATTCCGGATGCAAGAACTCAAACCAACATTGGACCCAAATTTCACTTTTAAAACAACTTCCTAATGCACCAGAATGTTTTTTATTATCATTTGGGTTGTACCGGAGTCTTGATAATTTCATAGAAAATAGAGGAGAGAGAAAACATTGGTTTGATGGGAAGTAGATTACAATGACTAACGACAACGGCAGTTAGTCTCATACCCCAAATGATAATATAAATCAGAGGCAACTACATACATCTTACAATCTACACACATAAATTCAATTTCGATTTGGCAGGAATTAAGAAAACCACCATAATACCATACAAATATACACATGCAATACCATATATATGCCCATTATCAATTAATTTTCATAAAATCGCCTATGTTTGAGGTAAACTCAATCTATTAACATGAACATGCTTCACACTAATTTTCACAAATTTCATGCAAGTAATACCCAAAACCAAACGCTTTGCTTGATGTTAAACACAACAATGAAGATTTTACAAACCCTAGGAACCGAAGATCATAAAACCCTAAATAAATTAGGCACATGCAAACCAAAATCAATGAACTTCATGAAAAAATCAATCAATAGAAACAACGAGGCGAAATGAAGATCAATCAGGTTGATTTGAACTCACCTTTGGGCAACAAATCTTAAATGTTCGACGAGAAAATGGACTCCGATCGGCGAGATTGTCTAGCGGCGGTTTGGGCTCCTAAACGGCGAATTTCCGGCGACTTTTTTAGGATTATAATTTCAAACAATAATTTTGGAGATATGTAAGTATTGGAGATATGTTGTTAATTTTGGAGAGAGAGTGGGTAAGTTTCGGAGAGAGGGGAGGAAAGTTAATTTGGGAGCGATAGAGAGAGGGAAATAATTAGTTGGTTAATCGAGGGTTAGTGTGTTGAGGAAGTGATCTCCATGTGTGCGTCATTGATTTAGAGTAGGGGACTGGATGGGTCGTTACAGGAAAAGCTGGTGTGCAGAGGATAGAGGGTGACTTAATTTCTGAACATTTCCCACCAAATTTCAAAACACGCAACAGTGAAAATAAACATTTCAGTAAATGTTGTTCTAAATGAATTTATAAACACACAGATGAATAATGTAGGTGGATAGTATACGAGACTCATTCATTCACAATTCAATGAATACTATTTATTTTGAATGAGTATGTCTCGGTAACTAAATCAGTAAGGGGTCATTTATGTTATTAAAGGACTGCCCTTCTCGAACGACTTTAGTAATTATAAAATCATACGACGTTATAAAAATTTCAATATGTTTTCAAACTATTTTTAGTATCTTCGTCATTTGTATTGCATGTTTTATTCTCATCTTGTAACAGGTATAGTCTTACAATCAGGTTGTAGGTGGCCCACTTTATGCAATTCATAAATTTAGTCTTTTAATTAATTTAATTAATTTATTTAGATTCCAATGAATTGGTAGTAAATAACTGAAATGTAGGGAGTTAGTTCTTAATATTTTATACTGTTCAGTTTATATTACAATAGTACATAAAAGCAATTCGTTGTTACATAGTCTCGAGTGTATGATATACATGTTGGGTATGACAAATTATTGTATACAGCCGAGAGTGTGTCCTCTCGTTTCTCATGTTGATTAATTTAGAACATAGAAATTAATATACTTTTACTAATGCTACATATAGGAAAATGATAATATATAACTAATTCTACATTTTACTTCTTAAAGGATTGCCGAATAGCCGAACATAGACTATATGTAAGAAGAGTTGATGAATGATGGTATAGATGAACACGAGTATATGACACCTAAAGGTAATTTATGAAAATAAATTTTAATACAAAGTGATATAACGGTGATCCTTTAACTAGATAGGTCACAGAGTTCTATTCAAAATATTAAATAATCCCTTCCAATAGGTTCGGATGTACAAAGCATATTCAAGTCAATTAATCCAATGGTCTAGATAAAAACAAACAAAACTCTCGTGGAACGTTGTTTCCCAAATGGTCTAGATAAAAACAAACAAAATTTTGTTATTTCATAATTTATTGAGCCTATATATATTACGTCCTAAATTATATCCAAAAATGAAATAATTTAATATGATTCAAATTATCTCGTGGAACGTTGTTTCCCAAATTATCTCTTAAACTCTTAAATCCTTTATATATAATTTTTTTAATATAACTATCAAAAAAATTAGTTGCCTTGGTGGTTCAAGTGTTAAAATTGTAACTTTGAGGTTATAGGTTCAAACCTTCACAAGCCAATTTTTTATGTACTCAAACACATGGGGTGGGTAATGGTTAAATTCTTATATTGTGTGTACACATCACATTTCACTTAGTGAAAATGTCATTTTACTTCTTAAATGATTACCGAACATAGCCTGTTTGTAATAAAAGTTGATAAATGACACTATATATGGATTATATATGGACACAAGTGGATATATTATCGTTAAAGTACAACATATAAGATCAATTTGAAAAACTTAATATGATTAATCCTTAGTATGTAGCAGGTACATAACTGTAAGCTCTAAAAGTAGCACTTCATATCAGACGTATTTGGCTGAAATACAGGTTGGGTTATTAAAAGTACATAAAATATAAAAAAATCATTTATAAATTATAAATGCTCTTTTGACATGAAATGTTACTTAAATTATAACTAATCTGACCGAATGAAAATGACATTTAACTTCTTAAGGGATTAAGGAACATATCCTATAAGTAACAAGGAGTTGATGAATGACACTATATATGAATTATATATATGGACACAATTTGATATATTATCAATAAACTACAACGTATATGATCAAATTCATAGACTTGAATTATTAATCCTTTATTTGTAATTTCAATATAACTTTTTTATGATTCATTATAGTCTCTTATTGGAGGAAAATTGCATACTTAAACAGGTAAGAACCTTAAAATGTCATATGAAAGTTTTTTAAACACACATATATATATATATATATATATATATATATATACGGGCCACATCCGATAAGAAGCTAATTTATCGTCACAAATAAAAAAACAATCTGAGCCACTCATAAAACCTAAATGAAGTCAACCAAATAAACAAAAATAAAAACATAAACACAATAAATAATAAAAATTAAACTCCCAACTTGTAGGTATACAAGTTGGGTGAGGATCCCATGGAGTTCATATGTTGTAGAGTTGGTAGAGTTTTACCAAAACGGGTAATAAGACAAAATAAAGAGGATCTCAAAAGTACAAATAAATTAATAGATATATTTATTCTTACCTTTTTTGGTAAACTGTACCACATATAGTTTATTTTCAACTCCAATGAATCTAAACACATAAAAGTTGGGCATGGAAAATGATTGTACACACCCGAAACTATGTACTCTCGTTTCTGAGGTTGTGTACTTCAACATAGAAATCGATGTACTTTAACATAGAAATCATGGAGCAAATTTCTTTTTCGTTTTCTTTCCCTCTCTTCCCCACTTGAGAACACATGATCTAGATAAAAAGAAATGACTAATAAAGATGGTCTTATGTGTCAATGGAAGATGTAACATGAATTCCAACAATCCAACATCATATTTGCAGTGTCAATCAATATATTGAAATGTAAATCAAAATCAGTAACATTTAGATGATTACCTATTTTCATATTCTGAAGACAAAACTTATGTCTCTCACTTTAAGTCCTCCCTACCTAAATACCACAATGTCCTCCATGAAAAAGTCGATCTCCGGGAATAGTTGTGGGTCATCACCATCATTCTCAACTAGTATTAAATGCTATCACGGTTTGTTTGCTAAACGTGATACTGTGAAAAAGCCAACACAGAATTTGGGGGGGAAATTCTATGGTTGTCCGAAGTACAAAGTAAGTTTACTTTCCATTGTTTATTAAGAAATTAAAATGTATGGTTTCTGCTTTTGCAATAATTTTGTCATCCACTCTTTGGTTGTTGTTCTAGATCGATAATTGTGAATTCTTCAAGTGGGACGATGAATATGAGAAGGAGATTAGCTCTTCCAGCATTATTCGAACTAATGAGGAGAAAGGAGTAGAGGAATTACTAGTACAAGTCCAACATTTGGAGGAACGCATCTCGAAGTCAAAAATAAAAGCAAAGAACAAAAATGAAATCATAACTTCTCTAAGAAATGAAAACCACATCTTGAGGACTCAAGTGGCGAAGCATTCGAAAGGTGAATCGTACGCCATAGTTGCATTGGTTATTTCATTGGTCGTATTTTGCGTTATGTACTTGGAGAAGAAGTAGTGATCTGAATGAATGGAAGATTGTGTTTAGTTCCAATGTTAAGGCATCTGAATGAATGAATTTGTAATAGACATTTAAATTCTAATTTGGAGTCCTTTACACCTTACCTTTTTGTAATTTGAGTAACCGTTCTTGTATCTCAATGAAAACTCGTAAGACTAAATGACTGTTTGGGTTTTGAATGTTCGTTCCTTCAAAGTTCAATGTCAATGAAAATGTCAGTATGTAAATGAGCGTATTGGAAATGTCAATGTATATGTGTACACGTTTTAAACGTTAAACAATGTATATGTGTACACGTTTTAAACGTACATGGTCTTAGTTAAAAATATAAGACAAGTCATTATTATTCATAAGTCACTTTAAAACACACAAACAACGCTCTCAACTCATTATCATTCTAAGGTGACCCGCAAGCCCAAGCATTTTTCTTAACAATTCCTTCGAGGTAATGTATTACTAATGTATAGATAAATTCAACCATGTTCTTATGTTAATAATGTTTGTTAGTAATGTTTATGTCGATTTCCATGTTCATATGTAGATGGAGAATGTAGACATGAATGCTTTCTCGGATATCTTAGTGGGAGGACGTATTCAAGTTATTTTGCTCACTAAAGTTCTTAAATCTCGTAACCAATCTATGCTAAGATCTCACCAGCTTTCATGCATTGCGCGTTCTCGGTTCGACGGTGTAGAAGGAATTTATTATCACCCAGATTACCCATTTCCTCATCCTTTTTTAATGGGTTCAATTTCAAGGTTTCGTAAGGAAGCTTATTGTTTCATGTTTTACTTGGTTGACTTGTACACCATTGTTGTTAGCTTTCACCTTGAACATTTGCTGAAGACATTGGATAGGTGCTTGGAATTACCACATGAGTATCGTTATATAATCAAGTTTTTCGAATTGTTTGGTAGCATTCAAGAATGGCAAGCCAAGTGCGCAGGTGTCATGAATGGAGAAGCCAATCGTACTTATGGGTTGATGCTATTAAGAAGACGTTTCCATGATGTTGGCGCTGGTAGTGTTGTGAGGGTTTTCAAATGGTTAAATTTCTTTAGTGAATTTGATTTGTATTATGACTTTAGGTACTTGAGAAATGCTCCATTGTATTCTGATCTGAAGTCCCTCTTGTTTGCTCATAATGGGTATGATGTCAGCAAGTACGTTCACATTATCAATAGCGGCCGTATTACACCAGATTCGTACCCTACCTATTATCGAGATCAAGTGGAGCATGCAGATGACCTTTTTACCGAGAGAGTTTGTATCCGTAGGAGACGTGGTTCTTCTCAAGAGCCTGACTCGGACTGGGAAGATGAAGAGTATTGTCCGTCTAGAATGTGTTGTGTTGATTCTGACATCAATGGATTTGGTGAACATACAATTTGGTCACCAGGATCAACAAGTTCTGTTCGTTTCCTTGGTTCGAGTGGTGGTGAGAGTGACTAGGGTTGTGTAATTTTATATTAAATTTTTAGTGCGTATTGTGAAAGTATGTGTAATAAGGTTGGAATCATAAAACTTTGATCGAAATGAAAAAAATGTGTAATACGTTGGAATCATAAATGTTTGATCGCAATGAAAAAATGTGTAATAAGTTGAAATCATAAAACTTTGATCAAAATAAAAAAAATGTGTAATAAGTTGAAATCATAAAAATGTGATCGGTATTAAATTACCCCTTAAATTATTGATATAAATATTGTCGATTATTTGGAGTGTAACGTCCAACAAAACGATAATTAAGTCCTCACCAAATTATCCCTCACTTTCGAATAAAAAGTAACAATAACATGAACCTACAAAAGGTGACAAAACAACACTTATTCTACGGTTTTGTACACGCCCGTGGTCATCGGTACTTTTTGAGATGAATAATCGAGAGTTTACACATTTGCTCAATGCTAACTTAATTGACGGACACATACACCTTACATACCAACTCGGCACATCAGACAAGAACAAATACAAGGGTTTGTTACATATTTCGAATATTAAAAAAAACATAAACATACGTCTACATAATTGTCCTTCAAATGAAACAATACTTAATGCATCGCAATTGTCTTTTATGGAAACAAACTTACTAACTCGAAGATGGTGGCTTATTCTCCTTGTCATGCATGGCCTCATACTTGGCCTCCTCAATTAGCACGTCTAGTGTAATAGTGGACTTTTTCATCTTATTTGGGATTTTTTCTTCTTCAACTGTGATTGCATCAATCTCTTCTTCGAGTGTCCAAAACTTCTCCATACTCTCGTAAATCATTAATATAGATGAAGTCCGATATCCACTCAAATCAATTTGCACCTACAACAATACATACGTTTTTTCAAACATTTACGATTATCACTTAACAATGTGTACGTCTAAATAGATTACAAACAAAAAACAATTACAACGGAAATTCTAACCTTTGCAGACCCATATAGTTCACGTAGCTTGTGCAAGAAACACTCCAATTCAACCCTTAATGCATGACTCTGATGGAGGATGGACGGGAGTATGGAAGTCCAACTACGACCATGTTCAAATTGTCTAGTGATCACCGAAGTTCGACCATCCTGAAACAAAGAGTATAGTAGCGGAGTTTTTTCGCTACATAACATAGAATCCAAGAGTTTGTTGGGGTCTATACCTAAGCTCCCTTTTAAAACACTTAGAAATTCAAGATATTCTCGTTCATACTCTAACATGTTGTGAACTGTAAGTTTGCAGGAGTACGAGGCGTCGATATCATCTAACATAGTAACAAAAACGAATTAAAACATACATCGACTACAAATTTATTATAATTCACATAATAAAAATAATGTATATACTACACTTACCACGGTTCGTCTTCGATTCGTCGTCATGATCGAAAATTATGCTATTCCTGAAACCCATAAAAAATATTTCTTGCGTTTTAATATGTAAATTGTCTGTCGCAGCTCATACAATTTATAGAGTAAAACTAAGATCACCTAACTTAACTAGCAATTAATAGTTTGGGTAGGTAATTTTAATAAATTTTACGAGAAGAGGTACAACTTTTTTAAGTACTTTCATCGATGTCCTCATTTGGTCAAACATGGAAGTCGTTTTCATTTACTTTTAAAATTATTGATTCAGATTGCAAATATTATACTATAGTTGGAATTAAGGTTACATTTTACATCCACAAGGAAGTGCGTAAGACGTAAGACTACTAATATCACCTAACTTAACTACCAATTAATAGTTTGGGTAGGTAATTTTGATAAATTTTACGAAAAGAGGTACAACTTTTTAAGCACTTTCATCGATGTCCTCATTTGGTCAAACATGGAAGTCTTTCATTTACTTTTGAAATTATTGATTCAGATTGCAAATATTATACTATAGTTGGAATTAAGGTTACATTTTACATCCACAAGGAAGTGCGTAAGACGTAAGACTACTAAGATCACCTAACTTAACTACCAATTAATAGTTTGGGTAGGTAATTTTGATAAATTTTACGAGAAGAGGTACAACTTTTTAAGCACTTTCATCGATGTCCTCATTTCGTCAAACATGGAAGTCGTTTTCATTTACTTTTAAAACTATTGATTCAGATTGCAAATATTATACTATAGTTGGAATTCAGGTTCCATCTTACATCGACAAGGAACCGCCGTAAAACGAGCATAATATTGCGAACATTATATTGTGAATAATATCTTATTTGTATACCACTAATGTGCTGTGTACTCAATAAAAACAACAAACTGAATGATATACTCAAGTCTTATATATAAATGAAAATTGTAAAAACTACGCCTAAATGTATACATCACCATCTCAATGAAAATTTTGCTTTTTCGAAATAATACTACAAACAAAGAAACAAACACATTTGTTCTCATTATTTTCATTTGGGCCGACATATAAACTGAAACCTTCTTGCAATTGGGCCGCCGAAGTGAATTGGGCCTCAAACCGAACATACTCAATTCAATGATAAGTAAGAAGAAAGCCTGCTCGACTCCATCACTTCGGGGCGAGTCTGTTTGGCCCATCTCGCTTGTACACAATGTACAACGGCCGAACATCTTCATCAATTAACCTCATATACTCATCAATCTTGGCCAATCTTTCGGAATGTGATGCCTCAAGTAATGGACCGAGTCTCCAAATCATCTCCTTCGCTTGCTACAAGTTCAAACTAACTAATAAGCTATAATTTTAAAACAATCTATAATCGATTGCAATAGCGTAATATAAAAGTTTTAAATTGGTTACTAGCTTACCGAGTTAAAGTCAATACACTTCTCTTTCTCTTTAGGCATCAACAATGAGCGTGCTGACGTCGGGTTCACAATAACCGGGTGAGAGACGTTAAGGTACCAACGAATATAGCCGTCTTCCACGGAATCCATAGGGTCTGCCACCTTTGAAATAGCATCTAAAGACATCATATGACACTCTAGCCTACCCCACAAATCATCAAACAATTCCGGGTATCTCACATCGTACCCTATGGCAGACACTGGACGGTACGCACTAATAGGGGGTGTGGGGGATTTGGGTATAACCTGTACATACCCAAATTGTCTAAGGCTTCGAGTTGGGTCATAAGACTCACCAACATCCCCAAATCGAATAATCCCACTGAATAAGGAACGGGGCACCCTTTTGCCAGGCCCCTTACCGTATGGAAGCCACAAAACCTCAGTGGGTTTCAAATTATCCAAAGGCGTTCACAACTTTGAAGGACAGGTACACCCCGAGTGTCCCACATGAGAGAGCGTGCCTCATCATCACCGATCGAACGACCCTCGCATCTACTGGGTCGTAAAGTAGGGAAGTACTCATAAACCCACGCTTGTAGTAGTGTAAGACAACCTGATATGCCCTTCGCATCAGCTCGCGATGCTATACCAAGTTGCCTGTACAAATACGCAAGCGTGCCCGCACCCCAAGCATAGTTCTTAACTCGGTCAAAATCCTTCAAAAATAAATTCACGGCAGCCCGCACACGGTCTCCGCTTTTATCAACAAACAATGTTGAACCAAGCAAATAAAGCAAGTAACCCTGCACCTCAACCTCTGGATCACGACCCTTCCTCACCATACCCATCATATACTCCACCAGAACACCCCCAGACTTGTACCAAGGAGCCTTCCTCCCGCTATCTCGATCAACAGGTTCTTTCAACTTATCAGGCATCCTACCAAGAAGGTCACACATATCAGCCTTGTATTGATCTGACGATGCACTACCCCCAAGTACATCACCCTCAACAGGAATGCGAATGATATAGTAAACATCGTGCAAGAGTATACTCATCTCTCCAAAAGGCATGTGGAAGGTGTTCGTGTCAGGCTGCCATCGCTCAACAAAAGCTGATATCAAAGGAATGTCCAAATGTCGTATCATGCAACTTCGCAAGTGAGACAAACCACTTGCAGACACCTTCTCCTTTGCAACCTTATGGAAAAACTCATATTGACGAAGCATCTCTAGATGTCTCTCACGGGTGTAGCACTGAATAACACCGCGGTCTTTGCAAGTCTCATTCCAAATATGATGAGCAACATGACCCCTAAAACTAGGGATCACATTCACTTGCATTGGACCTCCGGCGGCAGTTTCAGTTAGAACCCATGACATATCTCTATCCTTCCTCTTTCTCTTCCTAGGTAATGCTAAAGAGTCTTCTGATTCTTCAACTCTACTAAAACGACCGCGAGCTCCCCGTGCAAGGTAAACATGAGAAGACGCAGTCGAAGAACCTCCTTCACCAACTATACTTCTAATTTTATCATTAACAAACCCATCCTCACTTGACTCAAAGACTTCCTCCGACGTATCAACTTCCTCCTCAGATACACGCCTAGACTTAACACCACCTAAATCTTTGCTCAATCCATGATCACGACCATTACCTCGACCTCCACCATTTCCTCGACCTCGACCATTCCCTCGACCTCGACCATTTCCTCGACCATTTCCACGAACACCACCACCGCCACCAACACAAATATAAATATCGCCTACCATCTACAACAATTCACACCAATTTCACTATAGAAAACAACAATTTCCAATTTCCTAATCCTAAATAACTACATGTACCAATACTATCTACAACCATTCAAATAAATTCACTACAGAAAATAGCCATTGTCGTTCGAATTTCCTAAATTTCCTAATCAAAACACGCATTCTTGATTTTGGGCAAAAATATTGTGCTTTTTCTACAACAACCATGAATCGAATAACATTTCTTCAACAACCATGAATTGAATAACATCTAAATTTGACCACTCAAATCAATTATCAATACTTTTTAAAGTAATAATTGAAAACCCATTGCCCAAAAAAACATACTCCCTCCGTTTCTTTTGTTTCTTTACGTTTCGTTTGAATATGTGAGAGGAATTCAAACGAAACGTAAAGAAACAAAAGAAACGGAGGGAGTACCTTTTTGGGTTGATTTCACAGATCTGGATTTCCGATATGCGCAAAATTGGGGGATAATATCAACGAAACTAACAGCAAAATTGGGGGATATTTGGGGATAATATCCGACGAACAGTCCCAAATAAAACCTCGAGGATGAACAATATGGGTCGGTGGATACCACAAATGAGGACCAAAGATCGAGAAATGGATAACTGGGGAAGATAGAGACAGAGGAAATAGGCAAAAATGGGGATGGGAGAGGATAAAAATGGGGAAGAGGGAGGACAAAAATGGTGACAAAATTGGGGAAGAAAGAGGACGGGGAAGTATAAGAGAAGTAATGGGAGGGAGGGTAGAAAAGATTAGCAATTAATGAAGGTTGATTAATGAAGGGCACAAGTGGAAATACGGGAATACGGGCGACGTATTTAGGGCGACAAAAAGCAATCGGGACAATCTCATTTTAGAAATGTTAAATCTTGTGTGTTATATGTGCCAAATGAGAATGTAAATTCACTTCTTGCTGACCCAATCTGCTCAAGACTAACACATCAGAGCTAACATCAATAACAACAATTCCAACATCAGACTATGATACGGTACCGACAAAAAAATGTATATAGTTCACTATAAGGATGTCATTTTACAACCATAAACTTCAAAATACCATCATTTATGCAGTAACGCCACTTAGAAAGTAACTTTTAACTTTTATGCAATGCACACTCAATATAACACGCACTACATTAACAATCATAACTTTCTTTTATTTAAGACTTGACCGCCCGAGGAATAGCCCACAAAAGAGAAAGCCATGGAGATTGCAGACTTCCCATTTAATGGCTAACAATATACTTTAATCCTTAGCTCCAACTGGTCGAGCCAAAGGAAGCAAAAAACCATTCAAAAGCAAAGTCCAGAAGATGTATGTGTTGTTCTCCTATGTTCTGCAAGAGTAATACTCTATATGTTCTTTGATCAATTTTTTTTTCTTTTTTCTAAGAAAACTGTGTTTGGCCTCATCTTCAAGATTGAATCAATGTTATCAGAGTTACAGCTAGAAATACGGAATAACTATGAACCTCAATCAAGGAGTCAATTGGACACATGTATATACACCAATTTCGGATGATTTCGATCAAGTGAAACAGTCCGGCCAATTAGTGAGATTGTCTTACCAACTAAGCGTATATCATCTAGTGATAGGTGAGGCATTAGTGCATTACTCCTCCTCCCACCTTGGTGTTTTTTATATTAGGAACACGAAAATTATGCATTCTGAACCGTGATCATATGTATATATTACTATGGCTTATGTAGTTACAATTTTATCTCAAATTGATTCATCTGATAGATATGTAGTGTGTGCATCTCATAGATTCTTTAAATTGTGTGCTGGAGTTACCGGGTTCACGAATCACACCACTTTTCAGTGAACTTGTCTTTAATTCATCTATCAACTCTTTGTTTGGTACTGCATTATGGTTCATTTCCTATTGAATGTACATCTATACACTAAGCAAAATAATATGTCGGGATATCGTAAAGGTCAGGCCTCAGAGTCAAAAGGTTTATCACATCATTGACTGAAACAAAATTCCCTTTATTTGAGGACTGCACAAAACAGAGAGCATGTCCTTCGCAAAAGCTGAACACTTTAATTCTAAGGTACTTAGACAAGTAATGCAAAGTACCATAAGAGTCATCATCTCAACTATCCATAATGTTAAAAATCAATCTATACTATTCATTAATTTTATTTAGGTATATTTTATAAATTATATTGTAAATAACCAAAAAAATAGAAAAAATGGTTAATTGCATTTATTTAATCTTTTATGCTTATGTTTACATTGTACAAATTATATCTAATATAATTTGATAATTTTTTTCTTTTACAAAAATTTATTAAGTTATTTAAAAAATGATTTGTTATGGTGTTTTGCGGTACTTGTTGAGCACCCTAGAACTCCTCCCGTTAATAATGTTCCAAAACTGAAATCTATACGTATTGATTAACCGCACACGCACGTGAAATATCATCGTGTTGAATTTTAACATTAAAGGGTCATAAAAAAATTAATACATTCAGATGAACAAACACAGTATACGTCAATATAGAAATTAAATTACAGTACTGAAAAAAAAATAACAATTAAGAAGAGAAGAATTAGGAAAACAACCATGGAAACCGATTTCGAATTAAACACCACTAACAGCAAGATTGTCGTTAAATCTAGTCAAATTACCACCGTATCAAGCTAACTAACAAGGGTAAGTGGATATCGTATCCACGAGGAAGAGGGGAAGTCTAATATGCAATTAAAGTGTCAAAAAGCAAAACGAAAGAAATAAAGCAATTGAAAGAGAGGTTTTTTGATTTGGGTTTAAATAACGGTAAAATAACTAAATTAATGGTTTATCAAATATATTCAGGCAACCCTCGGTGATAATCTAATCTATCACCCTAATATAACAAGTTTTACCTCTCTCTAATTATACCAATTCATATACAATCCCGGTTTAAACCAATTAATCCACTTTAATGGGGAATTTGAGCAATTGCAACCAAATTCCCCTTCTTTTAATCCTAATTTGTCTAGTGACTATTCAAACAAATCACAACCGAAGGCATGAAGAGTAAGGATTAATAAAGGATTAAGAACAACCCAAATTAGAATCTAATTAGCCGCAACCACGACACTAATCAAATCTAATCTATTAGTTGTCTAATTAATTCCACAATCACAAATTAGTCATAACCATACACTAATCATGTGAAAGTTGCTTCCTTTTAAGCTAATAATCAAATACCATCAATTATCAACCAAGCATATGAAATACCCAAGTCGAATCTAGTAGCTAATTAGAGAAAGCAAGGATAAATCATGCATTAAAGAACAAGGAATTAATTACAATGAAATTAAAGGCAAATAAGAGAGAAGAAATCTTACTAATACATAGGGTGAAAGATGTTGATTACCCCAAGACTCTAGGGAGGGGATTAGCCTCCCATACTAATTATTACACTAATTTTGGGATTAAAACCCATAATAAAATTACTAATTTTTGAACAAAATCTCTCTTTTAAAATCTCTTTAAAATGAAAACTCGATGAAAATAATATGAAAGGTGATAGTAGGTATTATTGAGGGGTTCATGCCCCTTTATTTAACATAAGTACAAAACACTAGAAGAGAAAAGTCAAAAGAATCGAAGGAAAATCGTCAAAAACGAGGTTATGGATATTTCCACGGAAGACGCTCCCCTCAACTCGAGGGAGACACTCCACGAGTCGAGGATTTTGTTCTTAAAAATACCTGTCCTGCCGACTCGAGGAGGACCACCCTCGAGTCGAGATGATCTTCCCGAGTCGAGGGTTTGTGCGCAGGGCAATCTTCGAACGGGCATAACTCTCACCTCCGAACTTTATTTTGAGCTCATCATATATCGTTGGAAAGCTAAGACGATGAACTTTCCTCTCCACTTGGAATTTCTAAAAAATATCTTCTGGTTGGAGAGTGATGATCCAATGAAGTCGGGGGTGATGGTGTGTGTGTAACAGCTCGAACCACCGTCCGTCACAACACAACCCAATAAGATGGGTAGTCACCCTTAGGCCCATATATCCTCACGTGAGCTCTAAAAGGTGAAGGCCTTGTTGGTAGTATAATGGTAGGAATCTATTATAAACTTATCATATGAGCCTTAATTTACCAATGTGGGACAAACTAACTCCATAATCCACTTTCCAAATTCCGTAGTGTTACAAACTCCCCCACTCCCCGTTGCGCCTCGGCCAAACCATACCAACATCAACACAGGTCCAAGATCTCCCCCGCTAGACGGCTGGTCTGGGCCTCGCCCTATCATCCAGCACGCGGTCGCAGGGTTGCTCTGATACCATCTGTAACAGCCCGAACCACCGTCCGTCACAACACAACCCAATAAGATGGGTAGTCACCCTTAGGCCCATATATCCTCACGTGGGCTCTAAAAGGTGAAGGCATTGTTGGTAGCATGATGGTAGGAATCTATTCTAAACTTATCATATGAGCCTTAATTTACCAATGTGGGCCAAATCAACACCATAATCCACTTTCCAAATTCCGTAGTGTTACAGTGTGGTTCTCTGAGTGTGGTCAAGCTATCTTCTGCAAGAATCTCGCTCCAACTCGTAGCTTGATCTTCTAATCCCATCCAACTCTCACCAAAAGGGTCTTGAGCCACCAAAATCCCATAAAACCATCAATTAAACTTCAACAATACTCCAAATGATGTGGTTTACGAGTCACGATAATACCCCGCCCAAATAACCCCTCAAGCACCTAAATCATGCGGATTAACACACTACATTTACACCGTATCAAACTCCCCCCTGCTTAGACCATTACTCGTCCTCGGGCTATCCAAATCTCCACACTATAACACCTAGGTCTCTCTTATAGCACGGGGTGAGTTGAAACAAACAAACTTCTCTAAACCAACGAATCGCAACCCAACAAAACACTCAAACGGTGCTAGCTAGAGTTGGAGTGGATGAAATGCTTAACACCCCAACTCTAACCATCGTATCCTCCCTTCTCACACACACTAAGTTAGGGGAAACTAACACAAACCACTTTTCCCCTTACTTGGCTCAACGACTTCCTCAAAGCCATGCTCGAAGTGAAGCTATCGAACACGACTCACCTCTTATGAATCCAGCATTGCCCCTATCATCACAATGTGATAGGCTAAAGTCGTATGCCTAACAAATATAAATTACCACACAAACCTATAAACGTAGTAAATGGGCAAGTGGGATCGTATCTACGTATGTAAAGTAACCAAATAGGGGGTTTTGTGAGTGTATTTTGTAAATCAACAGAGGAAAAGATCTCGGACAATTAATACCCACTATCGTTGAGCACTTAGTTGTAGAAATATAATTTCTAATCGTTTCTTAATTGTAACTAAGAGGAGAGATCAGCTCTACCTAATAGTCCTAATCGGTGGATAACAAAGACGCGCGCCTAAATTCAATCCAACGAAAGCATAAAGCAATTAAACGGTATCAACTAAGATTAACAAGATCTAGACACACGCGGTTTCGATCTTCAATTAATATGTTTATTCTCTTTAACCTAATACCGATGTTCAGCATAGAAATACTAGGCTAGTTGCTACTTGTGAATCAACAATCTAACAATTAGTCCTTAAATTGTGAATCTAGCAATATGATAGATCTAGGGCTAATTAGTTTGCAACCTAATTGAGCAATAAATCAATCAATAACAATAAGAACGAAAGAAATAAACAATACTCAAACGAATTAAAGAATTAGAATCAAACTCACAATTGACGGTGAATAATAGCTTCGATTAATCGGTCCGAGAAATAAGTTCTTTACCCATGCATAGTCTTGAAAATAATCTGTAAAAGTTTTGAATCCTGAATAATGAGTAAAAGACGCAACTTAGGTTTAAATAGTAAAAGATTACAAAACGGATTAAGGAAACCCGTTAATACGCCGACACAGCAACGGACGAGTCGTCCGGAGTGGGACGACTCGTCTAGTTCTGGACGACTCGTCTTGACCTTTTTCACTTTTTGCTGAAGTTTCTGCGGGAGTCGTCTGGAAGTCGTCTGGTTCGGGACTACTCGTCTGGACGACTCGTCTTAAGTTAGACGATTCGTCTTCAACGGACTGGCTCTGGCGATGTTTTTCAAACGGTCATAACTTCTTCGTTACTTGGCATGTGAGGATGTGTGACCACGTCTTGGAAAGCTAAGATCATGAAATTTAATATCCCATTGGTTTCCTAAAAAAATTCCAAGCCGTTTGAGAGTTATGAAGCTTCAAAGTTGACCTTCCATAAATGGACTGAAATCCCTTCCAAACTTGTCCAAAACTTGGCATCTCGTTCCTTGGACCATCTTTCATCGCCTCATTGTCGTTCCACACAATTGTACATCAATCTTGAGGCCATAAATACATACAAAAACCACTAATTCTTGTATTAAAGTACAATACACGAATGATAGAATTAGCTAACAATTGATCCAAAAACAATCATTTGAATGCATAAAAACCCATCTTTTACCACTACTAAGTGGTGTGTATCACAATGCAAGAGGATTTCTAGCGTAGGACCACCAATTCCTATCACAGAACCTCCTTATAACGCCCGCAATGATCCTATTCTGTTACGCCCCGAACTCCTCTTCTTAGGTCGCCCGCCATGGATTACCTCATGAATCAATTTTTTTTTTTTTTTTGAATGGAAATTAAAAGCACAAGTATATCACAAACTAAGTGACAAATGCCGAGCAAATCGGGTTACAACATAATGCCAAGCGTCTCCCCCATGCTTAAATATCATCATTGCCCACAATGACAAAACGACACCAATCCAAAAGATCAGGCAACAACGAACTAGGCACAAGGAGTAACATCAAACCATCTACTATCCCATACAACATGAACAAGGAACAAACCGTCTCATCTCATCAAAGAAGAAAATAACGGGTTCTCGGGCAAAGAGACACCCACTCTACCTCACTCCCTTATTCTTCCTCGAAATTGAACCATCCCTCGTCTCACTACTCCATCTCCCTCATGAATAGTATCAACAACGCGTCCTCCTCCAACAACAATCAACAATTCAAAACAACCCAACCAAAATGAACCAAACAAGGCTATTTGAGTGGTTTAAGGGGTGAAATGGGGTGGGTAGAACAAGGAGAATTGGGGGGGGGGGGGGGGAGCAAATGCGGCGGGGCACAAAGAGAGATGGTATAGAAACAAGCTAGTGAAACGGGTAGGGAGTGATGGTTAGAATCGTGAGAGAGAGATAAGTTAAAGAAAAAGAAAGACATACCTCGTGTGAGCTCCATTTCCCTCAATTATCGTCAAAGCAAGTGGCTTATTTTCAAAGGAACGGTAAAGAGCCATTCTCTCACCTTACAACCCCGGCTTCCTCAAAAATAAGTGGCCTCCTATCACCTTGCAATACTCACATCTCCCTCTTGGGTTTGTTGGAGCATAATGACCCCACTACAATAGTTGTTCAAAAATGAAAGCAAAATAGGCCATTTTGTGATAAATTTGTGAGTTTGGAGCCAAATGTAGATGGTTTGGGACAATCAAGCATGTGGAACAAACGGGTGCGTCAAAATTAAAAGAGATGGTGTAAAAACATGGGATAAACGGGGTGATGGAGTGACTTAGTTAGAATCGAGATGAGGGGAAAGTGTAGGGAAGAGTGGTATTCATACCTTGGCTTCTCCATTTTATGGCAAGTGTCACGAGCTAAAAACACACCAAAAACCTACAAAACAACAAAATAATAACAAGTTTGAGTTGCCTCCCAAGTAACGCTTTTGTTTAACGTCGTTTGCTCGACTCATAATAGGGAATTATCCTACAATCTCAAAAGATAGTCCCTACACCAATGATTAAAAGCGGAACAATTCAAAGCCCTTAGAAGCTTGTTAAATGATCTAGAAAACATCTCATAAGAGTGACAATTGAAAACATTAGTAACCAACAATGCATCAGCAATAGAGGCAAAATCATGAATACAAGAATTTCTCGGACCTCTATGCTCATAATTATCTCCTATGTCATCATCTTTAGACTTATGATTTGACAAGTTCGGAAAAAGAGATAAAGAAGAATGATGGTAATTAATCCAAGGGGGTTTGAGGTTTAAGCATATGGATTTGGTCATTATGTCTCTACTCCCATTCTTCTTGAAAAGTACAACTCTCCGACTCCTCTGATGTGTTGTTCAAAGAGATATTAAAAGATGCATCAACATTTAAATCATGAGTCAATGTGATATCACAAAAAATTTCAAAGGTACAATTTCAAGATCAATAGACAAAATCGGTACAATCAAAGAAGAAGAAGACTCATTGCAATCCACATAATTATCATCACCCTCGTTTAGACTCGTAATTGACAAAAATAGTTTCTTCCGCCCCCTTAAACTCATCATGGCTCATCAAACAAGAGGGTGGTGGAGCATTCACATCCACCTCTGAACATTGAAAGGCCATGAATTTAAAGAAATCAAAACACTCATCAATTGCCATTTGTGAAAGTCTTTCATTACTCATATATAGCGCCAAATTCCAAGTTTCATGATTCATACCCTTTTTGACAATATCACATAGTTCAAAATCAGAATAAAATTGACCATGACAACCAAGATAATCAACAAAAGTTTGCAATCTCGAAAAATACTCATGAAAGGGTTCATCATTAAATTGAGACCAATTGAAATTTTGGGTATCATGTAGAGAACTTTGCAATGGCTCTCGAATTTCTAAATCCGCAACTTGTGAACATTGATAAGCCATGAATTGCCAAAAAAAACCCAAATCTCACAAGGATCCATGTCATAAAGTCTTCCATTGCTCATATAATCAGCCAAACCCCAGGTTTCAAAATTCATACCATTCAAAATAATCCAATTCAAGTCCAACCCGGAGAAAAAATTAGAAGTTTTATCAAGTTTTCCAAGTCGAGAAAGATAGATATGAAAAGGTTCATCATTCAATTGAGAAAAATAGTAATTATCCATAAATCACAAATAAATAAATAAATTACAAGAAAAAGAAAATAAAATAAAAATATGTACAAAAACACAAGAACAAAAAAAATCACATGGGACTAGACCATAGATGATGGTCTATACAAACATAGACTATAACAGTACAAAACACACAAAAATTACAAAAACAAAAACAAATACGTACAAAAACCACACAAAAATAGCAAATAGACTAAAAACGCCTCATCCCCGGCAACGACGCCAAATTTGACAGCTAGATTGTCGTTAAACCTAGTCAAATTACCACTATATCAAGCTAAGTAGCAATGGTAAGTGGATATAGTATTCACGGGGAAGAGAGGAAGTCTAATATGCAATTTAAGTGTCGAAAATCAAAACAAAAGAAATAAAGCAATTGAAAGAGGGGGTTTTTTATTTGGGTTTAAATAACGGTAAAATTACTAAATTAACGGTTTATCAAATATATTAAGGCAACCCTCGGTGATAACCTAATCTAACACCCTAATATAGCAAATTTTACCTCTCTCTAAGTATACCAATTCAAAGATTATCCCGGTTTAAACCAATTAATCCACTTTAATGGGGAATTTGAGCAACCGCTACCAAATTCCCCTCCTTTTATTCCTAATTTGTCTAGTGACCACTCAAACAAATCACAACCAAAGGTATGAAGAGTAAGGATTAATAAAGGATTAAGAACAACCCAAATTAGTATGTAATTAGCCGCAACCACGACACTATTTGTGTCGCCGTGCGGATCTCGGTTTCGTATACCAACGCTCCCAACCCTTGTCTTTGAGCCCAACGATTCAAGTTTAACCTTCGCCGTGGTGACCGTGCTATCGTGAATTACTCGCTGATTGGATGATATGTGTGTGAGTTGTATGTAGGAAAGGCTCAAGACCTTCTTCTTGATATTATGAGAACAAGGAGAGTGAAAATGGTAGGTGTTTTTATTTTGCTCCGACTTCCCTTTTTTTTTATTGAAGGAATAAAGGTCCCTTTATATAGGAGATAGCATAGGGTTTTTGGGAGATTATTAGTAGCTGATAAAGCCTTGTAGAAGAAGGCAAAATGGGGATCAATCTTATCTTTTGCCAATCAAAGAGTCCATGGAAAACACAAACAAGGTCTCGAGTTGCCAATCAGTTGCCAACATAATTCTATCCTATCTTTACCTCCCGTATTATCATCTAATTATCAAAATGTGAAATCTATTAGTTAAATGATAAGGATAATGACAGAAAAGGCTAAAGATAAACCGTATGAGAGCCGAAAGTGACCCCATTAGGAGTTGCCACTCAGTTGCCAACATGAGCTGAAATGACATTCATGTCACGTTGACTTCAGCTTCTGCTTAATTAATTTGTTGGCAAAAATGGGTGAGAACTAAGAGTTAACAGGCCAACATGCCAAATCACCAAAAAATTGGGCCATTAAAGGCAAATGGGCCAAACATTAAACCTCTACGTACTTGGGCCAAGACCAATGGAGTCGAATGCGTTGGTAATCGAAACCTTCTCCGGTGTCCACAATCCATCTCATCATCGGGCGTTATAAAAATGGGAAGCTCCCGAATCGGGTGTCTACATGAGCCCCCACTTTGACTGAGGCTTTGTAAAAGACGAAGGTCAAAGGTTTTCGCAATCACAGATATACATGCAAAAGCAAAATCGCAAACACAACAAAGAACATATATAGAACTAGGTCACATATAAGAACGCAACATCTCAAGCGGTCGCAGTAGTTGCTTAAGAAATAAAGTTGTCAAAGGATATAAGCTGACGAGTCGAGAATATATGTCTCGAACTCAGATTGACGCAGCATCTCAAACGGGCGTAGTTGTCGCTCGAAATGAGTATAAGTCTTCAAAAGATCAAGAGCATCTCGAACGGGCGCAGTTGTCGCTCGAAATGAATATAAATGTTCAAGCGATAGCAGTCATAATGCAATCATCAGAAGTGTGATCAAGAACATGGCCTCGGTCACATATAAAACGCAGCATATCGAACGGGCGCAGTTGTCGCTCAAAATGAATATAAATCTTGAGATGATCGCAATCGCCAGCGATCATCGCTAAACATCTTTTTTTGTCAAATAAGGAAACGCAATATCTCGAACAGTCGCAGTAGTCGCTCTAAATGGATATAAGTCTTAAAATATTGCACTTGCACGTGATCAAGAACATCTTTCTTTATCACATGTAGAAACACAGCATCTCGAACGGGCACAATTGTCGCTCAAGATGAATATAAATCTTCAAAAGATCGCAATCACCAGCGATCATCGGAGAACATCATTTTTTGGTAAATAAGAGAACACAACATGTCGAGCGGTCGCAGTAGCCGCTTAAGATGAATGTAAGTCTTCAAAAGGCTGCAATCATTGTATTCTAGACCTAGAACATCTTTCTCAGCCATATAGAAACGCAACATCTCGAACGGTCGCAGTAGTCGTTTGAAATGAATACAAGTCTTCGAAGGTATTCGATGGGCGCAATATAACCTGTTGTCACGTGTTGATATATTGTTGCAGCTTCTGAATGGGCACAGTTATCATCCAGAATAATGAATCGTTACGCTAGATTATTATCTTGAATGAGCAAAGTAGTCATTCAAGACATGCTTTACCACATTTTGGATAAAAGATCGCAGGTTGTCGTACCATGTTGATTCGTAGGATTGAGATATTGAAATATAGCTTATTGGAAATCGCATTTGATCAAATGTCGATCATAATCTTAACACAGGCTACGGATTGATTGATTACCTTGGCAGACTCAAATAAGGAGGATTTGTGAAGGACAATATATTAGATCCTTACAAAATATGCCTTACTGTTGAGTTGATTGTAGAATTTTCTAGGACGCTAACCTTGGTTTAACCTGTGCTGATTTTGAGGGTCGCTTCAATCTCTGTCAATGTGTTTGCTTGTGAAAATCTCCATCCATGTCTTGCTGGTTGGGAGGCATTGGTATACTGTTGGGGCAATATCCTCATCCATTTATCCTTGACTCGGTCAGGCCATGTGAGCCCCCGAGTTTGGAGCAAATAGCTCTTGTTGCTAATATCTTCATGCAGTTACCCTTGACTCGGCCAGGCCATGTGAGCCCTCGAATTTGGAGTAATAACTCTCGTTATTTTCTCTAACATCAATTGTGTCTGTAACACCCCCAAATTTCCTTTCCTTTTTAAAAACATTTTTATCGAGAATCAAAATCCAAATTAAGGAAATTTAGAGGTGTCACTCCGCACTCAAGTCAAAGACCCGAATGCTAGGAGATTTCAAAAGCCAGAATATAAATGTCTAATGGTCTAAATTAATCGATTACAATCCAAAAATTAAACTACAACAATCCGAAATCCAAAACACAAAATATGAAATAGTCTAAGTATTATCAATAGTCTATAGCTTAACGCCTAAGCTTTATTTGATTCAACTACTATCTAGTGAGTCGTCGTCCCCGCAATGTATCATCTACTCCATACCTGTGGTGGATTTAAAACACAAAAACCACAGTTTGAAAAGTCAGTGAAATTGAGTAAGCAACACCTCAACTCGTAGAAAACCCAAAACCCTTACCTGAATTTTTAAAAACGTTTTAGTTTTATTTTCGAAAACCACACTTAGCACATTATCACATAAACCAATCGTAAGACAAATCTAATCGCCAAAATAGAAGTATCACAATCACTACAACAAATGTATAACAATTCATAATATAATCCAAGTCATTCTTTACGATCTTTAATGAGGAATTCATAGAGACATTTATAAGTGGGATGAGTCGAGTCTTTGTCAACTCATCCAAACCATACCATTCATATGTTGATAAGTGGGTGAGCCGGATTTTTACCGAGTCACCAAACCATACTATTATATACGTGGGTGAGCCGAATCTTTGCCGACTCACCAAACCATTATATACGTGGGTGAGTCAGTTCTTTGCCGACCCACCAAACCATACCATACAAGGCTACTAGACCTTAAGTGTGCACACCCCCTATTAAGTATTGCTAACCCAATAGAGTAGTACTAGAGCCAAGCCCACTTAAAAACCGATGCGGTGGGGCAATAAAGTGGAGTCGATGCGACTCAAACCAAATAAAGTGGAGTCGATGCGACTCAAACCAATAATCATCGTGTATCCTCATACTTTATTTATTTATTTTGTTTACAATATCGATTCTTTAACAAATTTGTATTCAAACAACCATACAATCATTCACAATTCCACCACAAAGATATCAAATATCCAGTAAACCATAATTTCAAAAATACATTCTTTGAATCATAACCCAAACAATATATCAATTCAATAATCCAAACCAATCCAATCAAAATATGATAATCAAAACGATAAATCGTTGTCCACCTAGCATGATAATAAGTTTTCATCCAACACACCAATCACTTAGCATATAGTTTTGAAAGGTTTCTACAAGTTTAGGAAAGGTTGAGCATGCTAGCTTACCTTTTCAATGCACACAAGGACACGACAACACAACGGTCACTAGTATTCTTCGTCTACGAACTCGAGGTCTACAATTACACAATCAATAAATCCCAAATCAATACTAATCTCCTCCAATCATTCATCTAATACTTATGTAAATCTTATTCTATATGCAATGCTCATGACCTCATAAATTTCTAATCCAACAATCAACAATTAACCAACAATTTCAATTCTAATTCCATAGTTAGCTACTATTACTTAATTAACACTCAATTTGTTTTGAAAATTCTCAAGGCTTAAAATTTCTTTTAAAACAGAATCTAATTCATGAAAACAAACTTTTAATTATTATGATTTATTTAGGATTTATTAAAACAATTTATATTATGTTTTAAACATAAAAAACATGCCTTAATTACACCAAATTATGGAAAAACGAATTAAATCAATTTAAATCCAAAAATCAGATTATAATTCACCAAATTAACACAATGTCGAAATACTAGCCACCATAACTAATTTGAGCTAATTAATCAAATTAAGAACAATTAACCCAAACTTTCCCCCAAATTGTAATTTCTATAAATTTGAACAAAACCCCAATTAAATCTCAAGACAAATTCAAGAACCCCAATTAACAGATTATAAACATGCTAGAATCATAATTCACTAAACTAATTGAACTTAATTCGAATAATTACACTAATTAAACCCAAATTCGTAATTAGTAAAAATCAACATAAAACCATCATCAAAATCAAATCTTTATGCATAAAACTAACCCTAATCGATTACCCAATACTTATAACATACATTACAACTAATTAATCATGATTTGAAGCAAGAAAACGAATCGAAACTAATGATTACTAAATAAAACGAAAACAGGGGAAGAAGAAGGGGACGATGTTGCTCACGAAATTGAATGAGGAAAGGGAGAGAGGACACGGTGATCGGAAGATAGGTGCGGCGGCGAGCAGCTGGGCAGGAAGAGGAAGCGATCGGCGGCGGCGGGTGAGAAGGACGAGCGAAGAAGAAGAGGTCCGGGGGGGGGGGGCGTCCTCTGTTTTATACAGGGGAAGGGGGAGGTCGGTTGGGGTTTTTTTTTTCTTTTCTTTTTTTTTTCCTTTTTCCTTTTTTCCTTTTTCTGATTTCTTTTTGGGTTGGGTTGGGGTATAAGTTGGTATTTGGGCCAATGGTGTCGATTTGGGTTGATATTGGTCCATTGGCTATGTCTGACCCGGTTTAGGAATAAGACCCAAAATAGAAATCCTGATTTTAGAAATCATTTCCGAACTCATTTTGAAAAGGACTCACAATTAACATTTAAAATCTTTTGCACTCCAATAATCTAATTAATAAATCTAAATTATTAATATAAAATATTTTGAAATTTCGGGATATTACATCCTTCCCCCCTTAAGAAAATGCTTCGTCCTCGAAGCGCAAAGTAATTAGGTGAACTCATTAAACAAACACATAACACATACCAAATCATATGATTTAAATGTATGAATGCAATGCATGCTCAAAGTAAAAGAACGAAGTTAGTATCACATTCTTCCCCCCTTAAAAGGGAGTTACGTCTTCGTAACTCTAGTTATACCTGATCAAAGAGGTGTGGGTATTTCGTTTCATGTCATCCTCGGCTTCTCATGTAGCTTCTTCAGTTTGGTGGTTAGTCCACAACACTTTGACCAACTTGGTGACCTTGGTACGGGTATTCCTACTTTTTGTGTCTAAGATTTTCACTGGATGTTCCTCATAGTCAAAGATGGATCTAATTCGACTGTTTCAGGTTCTAAAACATGAGAAGGATGTGAAATGTATTTCTTGAGTTGTGACACATGAAAAACATTATGAACCCTATGAAGGTCCGAAGGGAGATCTAATCTATAGGCCACCTTTCCAATTTTCTCTAGAATAGCATAAGGACCAATGAACTTAGGACTTAGTTTCCCTTTCTGACCAAATCGCATAACCCCTTTTGTCGGTGAAACTCTCAAAAATGCTTTCTCTCCTATTTCGAATTCAACTGGACGCCGTTTCTGATCTGCATATGACTTCTGACGATCTTGTGCTGATTTCATTCTTTCCTGTATCAAACGAACTTGGTTCATTGTATCTTCGATCAACTCTGGTCCTAGCACCACTGTCTCACTTATGTCGCTCCAACACAAAGGTGTCCTACATTTTCTACCATAAAGTGCTTCATACGGTGCCATCCCTATACTTGCATGGTAGCTATTGTTGTAGGAGAATTCAATCAATGGCAATCTATCAATCCACGACCCTTGGTAGTCCATAGCACAAGCTCTCAACATATCCTCTAAGGTCTGAATCGTGCGCTCAGTCTGATTGTCTGTGGCTGGGTGAAACGCAGTGCTGAAGTTCAATTTAGTACCCAAGGCCTTCTGAAATTCTTTCCAAAAATGAGCTAAGTAATTGGGATCTTTATCAGAAACAATCGTACTAGGTACACCATGATATCTCACAGCATTGTTGATATACGCATGCGCCCTTTGCTCCATGTTCCAAGTGTCTTCCATAGGAATAAATCGAGCAGTCTTAGTCAGTTTATCTACAACCACCCAAATTTGATTCATACCATTCTTTGTAATTGGCAATGCTGTCACGAAATCCATGGATATTGAATCCCATTTCCAAGTAGGTACATCTAATGGTTGCACTAGTCCTCTCATTCTTTTGTGTTCAAACTTTACCTTCTGACAAGTAAGACACCTAGAAACAAATTCTGCAACCTCATTCTTCATCCTTGGCCACCAAAAGAACTTCTTCAAATCATTGTACAACTTATCACCCCAGGGTGAACTGAGTATGGAGTATTATGTGCCTCAGTCATCAATCTTTCTTTCACATCACCACACTTCTGAGGTACACACCATCTACCTTTGAATCTAATACTACCATCACCAAAAATCTGAAACTCATTGGTCAAACCACTCTCAATCTTCTTTCTGATTCTCTCCAACTTGACATCACCAGGTTGTCCTTAACGAATCTCATCAAATATGTCCGAAGTGGCAGTCATACTAAACAAATGATTCTCCAAAACCCCATGTTCTACCACCTCTAGATTCATTTTCTGAAACTCCACGCACAATTCATTAGGGACAACCCACATAGAGTTCATGGTATGACTCGATTTCCTACTCAAAGCATCTACAACAACATTAGCTTTCCCTTCATGATACTGAATCTCCAAATCATAATCCTTAATGAGTTCTAACCATCTCCTTTGTTTCATGTTCAGTTCTTTCTGTGTGAAGATATACTTAAGGCTTTTGTGGTCAGTAAAGATTTTACAAGTCGTGCCATATAAGTAATGTCTCCATATCTTCAATGCAAACACAACAGCAGCTAATTCTAAGTCATGGGTGGGATAATTTTCTAAATGAGGTTTTAGTTGTCTAGACACATAAGCAATAACTTTCCCTTTCTGCATCAACACACAACCTAAACCCTTTTTCGATGCATCACTATACACCTTTAATCCCTCAAATTCTGATGGTAAGGTTAAAATAGGTGCCGTAGTCAACAATTCCTTCAATTTCTGAAATGCTTCCTCACAACGGTCATCCCACTCATACTTTGTAGTCTTCTTCATTAAATTAGTGAGGGCTCTAGTAATGGTCGAGAAATCCTTCACAAACTTCCTATAGTAACCAGCCAAACCCAAGAAACTCCTAATATCAGTAACTGATTTAGGTGTAGGCCAATCTTTCACAGCTTCAATCTTTCCTGGATCAACAGAAATTCCTTCACTACTAATGACATGTCCCAAGAAGGCTACCTTATTAATCCAAAACACACACTTAGACAGTTTCACATATAATTTGTGATCCCTCAAAGTTTGTAAAACTAGCCTAAGATGCTTCTCATGTTCTTCCTTACCCTTCGAATATACCAAGATGTCATCAATGAAAACTACGACAAAACGATCAAGGTAAGTTCTGAATATCCTATTCATCACATCCATGAATACAGCAGGAGCATTAGTCAATCCAAACGACATAACAGTGAACTCATAATGACCATAACGTGTCCTAAAAGCAGTTTTAGGGATATCTTGTTCAGCAATCCTAAGTTGATGATACCCAGATCGCAAGTCAATCTTAGAAAAAGTGTCAGCACCCCTCAACTGGTCAAACAAATCATCTATTCTCGGCAATGGATACTTGTTCTTAAAGGTCATGTTATTCAGCTCTCGATAGTCAATACACAACCTTAACCCACCATCTATCTTTCTTCTTTACAAACAACACAGAGGCTCCCCATGGTGACACACTAGGTCTTATGTATCCCATCTCTATCAACTCTTGCAACTGGTCTTTCAATTCTTTCATCTCAGCTGGTGCCATTCTATATGGTGCTTTAGAGATTGGTGCAGTTCCTGGCACTAAGTCAATTGTAAACTCTACTTCTCTATTAGGAGGCATTCCTGGTATTTCATCTGGAAACACATTTGGAAACTCATTTACCACAGCAATTTCATCAAGTCCTTTTTCTTCCACACTCGTGTCTTGGATAAAGCAGAGATAGGCTAGGTGGCCCTTCCTAATTTTGGTGAAAATGGACATGGCAGACACAATTTTGATAGCTGGTTTATGAACTACCCCCCTATAAGAAATCTTTGCCCCTTGGGTCCCTTCATAGTAACTTTTTGTTCAAAACAGTCAATGTTGGCGTTATACCTACCCAACTAGTCCATCCCTAGGATAACATCTATATTTAGAAGGTCGAACTGGATAAGGTCTGCAGGTAGTTTGGTTCCCATTATTTCTACATCTACCCCTTCAAAGATTTTATCACATGTAACGACTTTACCAGATGGAACAGCTATAGGTGTAGAAATTTGAGAGCTAGGTTCAAGACACAACTAATGAACAAATGAAGATGAAATGAAAGAATAAGAGGCTCCAGAATCAAATAAATCAAAAGTAGGAGTATTATGGACTAGGAAAGTATCGGTCACCACATTGGTCGTAGTATCAGCCTGAGCTCTATCCATGACAAAGATTTGACCTGGATTGCGCTGGTTGTTCCCTCCTTGAGCATTAATGTTGGCATTCCCACCAGCGTTCCCATTGGCATTCCTAACAGCAGCTCCATTGTTGTTGCCATTACCAGCTTGAGCATTGTTGTTGTTACCTTGGAATCTAGCATTGTTCCCATTATAGTTGCCCCTGAGTTGGTTCTGGTTTTGATTGTTGCCTTGGTAGTTGGGACAAGTGTTATTGTTGTAGGAATTTTGGTTGTTGTTTTGGTAAGTAGGACGAGGATTGTTATTGTATGAATTTTGGTTGAAGTTTTGGTTTCCCCTATTGTTTCCTACATAACCATTTCCCATTTGATTTTGGGGTTTAGACCTACACTCAAAAGCTCTATGTCCTCTTTTCTCACAGCTATTGCAGTTAATCAATCTTCCAGCACAATCAACTCCAGGGTGATCTCCATTGCACGACTTACAATAATAATGACGCTCAAGCTTCTTGTCCTGATTACGGTTTTGGAAATTGTTCCCTGTAGAGTTTATGTTGAACCCTTGGTTACCCCCAAAGTTGTTTGGCTTCCCCCTCTCATCATTTCCATGGTTGTGGTTCTTGCCAGTCTCATAAGTGTTGGATGTTTGGGGTTCAAACTTTCTTTTGTTGTTTCGGGTTTCCTCCCTAAACTCATGCACTCTCCACCCACTAGCAGCTTTTCTATAAGCCTCATGCACATCAGCAAAGGTCCCTCAATGAATCTAGTGATCTTTGAGGCGTCATCTGGCAAAATAGTGGTTGCAAAACGAGAAAGTTCAAGGAATTTGGCATAGTAATCACTCACACTTCCCCGGTTTTGTTTCAGTGCTAGGAATTCAGAGAGTTTCCTTTGCCTAACATGCTCGGGGTAGAATCTCTGTCTTAGGGCATCCTTAAGGCTATTCCAATTGAAGTTTAGTTGAGCTTGGAAGGCTGCTCTAGCGGTTGACCACCAAATGTCAGCTTTTCCTTTAAAGTAGAAGACAGCTCCATCTACCTTCTGGTTTGCTGGACAGTTAATGGTGTTGAAGATTTTCTCCATATCTCTTATCCAATTCTCAAGTTCAGTAGGATCTTCACGCCCATAGTAAAATTCAGGTTTCCTTTGGGATATCTTCTTAGCCCAGTCAATCACAGGTGGTTGGTTATTGTTTTGCAGCAATTGGACCACAGCAGCTGCAAACTGGTGAAATCCATCGTTTTGTTGTTGTTGATTCATGTTTCTGTTAATTCGTCTTGTGTAGTAGCGATGAATGGGGTGCATATAACCTACACTAACGAGTTATTTATGATTACATTTCTACTTACTTAATAGTTCAATGTATAATGCAATTAGCACACAATAACATTTCAAGTAGTTAATAAAAGAAGTCATATAAATCTCATTAATAATAAAGCTTAAAGCATCCATAAATAATAAAGCATATAAATCATCGACGCAGTGATGTCCAAACAATAGTCTAAGATGCTACTATAGAGCATTTTTATTATAGTTATTATGCTAGTCACTAACCCCCACTACTAAGGGTAGGGTGGGAGGGCACTATCCATGTTTTATTATGCTTCCTCTATAGTCGAGTCAACTACTTCTCCATCCTCTAGCCATTCCTTGTGTGCCTCTGGGAGTCTCGTTGCTAGGATCTCTGGAGTGATCAACCATCTACCTTGATGGGTGTACTTCTCTACATTGGGTAATGCTCCTTTCTTGATAAGATCTCTATATTTACCCTTGAAATACGCCCAGGGTGCTCTATTTGGTAGAGTCCTTAGAATAAATCTGGCTTGGGCAAGAGGGTGGAAATAGTAGTCATCCTTATATTTTCACCCATAATAGTCACATTGATTAGCTACCCTTTCACAGTATGCCACGATCTCTTCATCGTCTCCTATCCTAAGCCTCAATGGATTGTCGGCTTTAATTTCAGCTTTGGTTGGTGTCCTAATTAAACGAACCATCCTATAAAAGGTACACATTAACTTAGCACTTATCCCCAATGAAGCAATTATGAGTACAATAATCAACATATAAGTGAATCAACTTGAAATTCCTAACATTTGCAATGTCCACCAGTTCTAATGTGAATTATTCCAATCATCACAAGAGATTATGACATTCACACCTTAGTTACAATACATTAACCAACCATAGACATATCATAGCATGCTTGTAAAATTCATAATTTCGTAACGTGATCCATATCATTCCAAGCAATTAAAGTAACTTTTGACCTTCTGAAATTCTATCAATCTCATTCATTGCATTCCAATCATTCCAATTTTCAAATCATCGCATTTATTTATCAAAACTCCACCACCATAATTTGAATTCAATCAAGAGTAATCATACATAACCTCACATGCAAAATTAATACAAGTAGTAAGTAAAGAGGAATTAAGCACACATAAATAAGCAAACCCATCCCCCATACGGCTTGGTTCATTTTAATTTCTATATTATTATTTTGTCTTGTTCATTCTTTCATTTTGTTTCCTAATCTTATTAATTCATTTTAAGTTTTTGACCTAACTCTGGCTCTTATGAATCTTATTAATTCCTTTTTAAAAACATTTTTATCGCGAATCAAAATCCAAGGAAAGGAAATTTGGGGGTGTTACAGTGTCATTGTATTCTTTTCGATATGATCCACAACTCAATTTGATATTTGGCAAGTCACACACATTACACATATAGAGAAACTATGCATACTCAAATAACACACATAAACATAGACATATGCAAATCCTATACAGCACTTAGAAAGCTAAATCCTATGACTTCATGAATTTCAAGTGAGCTTCGACTCGATAGAAGTCCTTCCCCCAAACAAAAAGAAAGAAAAGGACGCAAGGATAGATGGTAATGAAAAAGAGACTCTAGTCCTAAGAGACTAAGAAAAGACTCAAGGATAAGTGAAAATTTCGCTGATTATGAACTCTTGACGTTGTCTTGATCGATAAACTGAGCACTCTCGTGGGTATATATGTGTCACATGTTGTTTTGGACTTGTCGCTTGAGCCATATCGCTAATGGAATGAAGAACCGCCAAATATGAATCCTATATATTTCAAGCAAAGAAATGGACTTATACAATGAAGTTGACCAAATTGGCTTCCGTATGCATCACATTAATTTTGCATCTCTGGAGATTTATGATCCACAGACGTAGTATAAGTTGGTGTGTAGACGTCAATTCTTGGATTAGCACCTTTGACTTTTTGTACGTGTGATCAGTGTGCGTAAAATTTGAAGTTTGAAATGTTAAACTGGGAATGACGTTTATCAGTTGTGAAAAATACTAGCTGCATCTAATTCAAGTGAATCTTTTGCAATTTTATCTTAGTTTTGTAGATTTGGACTAAAGCCACGATCTCTCTTGAGGGCCAAACTTGAATGTATCAATGAAGGGTGTGCTATGATCTTGAAAATATGCATAATCAATTGTGCAAATACTTTGATGAGTGGTAGCGTCAATTTTCGCGACTGCCTTGGACATTTTGATAATCATCAATGGTCTAGACCACATAAAATTGTACTCTAAATTTGTTGTAGAGTATGACATAGATGAAACTTGAATCCTTAAGGGTTATTTGAGCATGATTACAAAAGATTTACCAAACTTTAACACCAAGCATGTGCCTCATTTGGCGACGAGAACCTCACGTAGGAGAGTAGTGGTAGGATATATGCGCCGTGTGTGTGAATTTGAAATAAACTAAAGGCTTTTGGTAATGAGTGTTTAATTTTTGAGCTTATAAGGATATGAAATGTAGAATGAAAAGCTTAATGCATTGGTTTTGAGAAGATAATTTCAATCACAAAATAGGTAAGGGGGAACTAAGAACAATAGTCCTAACAAATTCCATAGCAACCCTTGTAATGTGACACAAGTGACCAAGCAATCTTACCACTTTCAATCCAAGACCAATGACGGACCGGTGGACCCTCACTTTAGGGGAATGACCATGCTAAGGATATGAGCATGCGGATGTGAAAATTTGGAACCACTCAACTCTCTTGTGTCCTGTAATGTTGGACACAGGTCACACAAATATCCAAAACCACACTCAACCTCACCATTTAATGTAGCTTTTTGTATGTGGCCTCTATGTGTCATATATAGGTCTTGGCCACCATCTTACCATACCTGTGTCACAAGGTGCACAAAACAATCATGCTATGGAATTCTCAAGGCAAAAATGTCTCACAAAGTATAAACTATGATCAGTATATTAAACTCGTTTGTTAAATGGCAATATAGGGACGAGTTTGATTAAATTATGCTCATTGTGTTTTAGAAGAAATGGATATTGTTTGGACAAATATATTGGCATTGAGATTATTTGTGATTCAGAAGGTATAAAAATACATGTCATCAAAAGTTTCCTACCCTAGTCTTGGAATAGGTGTAGACATGAAGAGATACAATCAAATCGTAACTCGAAAAATTCAGCATTGCATGTATGACATTACAAATTTGATTGCCGAAAAAATTAAACTTGATCAGATGTAATGTCTTCCTTGGATGATGCTTATATGTTGAAACCAACCTTTCTTTGACATGAGTGTTCTACTTCTTGAATGGTCTAGGTAGAAATTAGTCATACAAACGCAAGTTGTCCCCTTTATTGAGCTTGTGAAGTAGAAGTCGTCTTCGAATTCGAGTGTAAATTCTTCTTGCTTGGATTGGATTAGAGTACATGGCTTTTGGACGATTATCCCTTTGCACATAGTCGAATTCGCGTTCATGATTTTTTTTTTTTTCCTATGCGTGGAGGGATAATCGTCTAAAAATATTTTGGCGTGATTGGATGACAAACATATGTTATGAGCAATTGAATTGCAATAACAATGTATTTGTCAACTTAACGCACAAAGAGATTAAATGAGTAATTTTCATTTTTTCAATACATCGCTAATTCGCTTGCAGTAAGCTAGTTGCTAGTCAATATTTTCATTAGCTGAAAATGAGCTAGTTAAAATATTCTAGTTGCTAGCAAAGCATCGTTGATGTGGTGTAATTGTAGTGTGTTAATCCGCATGTTTTAGGCGTCTTGGGGTGTATTTGAGCATGGTTTAATCGGGATTCGTGGACCACACCATTCGTAGTAGTTTTGAGGCTTATGCGTGGGTTTTACGAGGATTTTATTGCTCCAGACTTTTTGGTAGGCCGTGGGCGGAATTGGAGTACCGAGCCTTGATTCGGATCGTGATTGATGGAGAAGACGGCTCGGTTGCGTAGTGGATTCACGCGGAAGCTCGAGATTAGGAGCGGAGAAGAAGAAGAAGAATTCGAATTCCTCGACTCGAGAGGTTCTTCCTCGAGTCGAGGATTCACACGCTCGACTCGAGGAACACTTCTCTCGAGTCGAGAATTATCTCGCTCGACTCGAGAATCACTTTCTCGAGTCGAGAATTCCGTCGCTCGACTCGAGGATTTCTCTCCTCGAGTCGAGAATGTTAGCTTCCGGGAAATTTCCGAGGAGCTAATGACGGTTTCTTTTTGCTTAAGAAATATCTATTTTGTCTTTTAGTGTTTTGTACTTAGTTTAAGTAAAGGGGCATGAACCCCTCCCTAGGACTTATCACTTTCAATATATTTTTACATCTAGTTTTCATTTTAGAGAGAGAAACTCAAGGAGAATTAATATTTTCATTATGATTTTCATCTCAAACCTTATTGTAATAGTTAGTATGGAAGGCTAATCACCTTCTAGATCCTTGGTGTAATCTGTAACAACCCTAAATTTTCGCAATGATAAATGAGGAAATATTATAGAATTGTTAAGCCGCAGTTGACTATCGAGTCAACTACTAGGCTTGAAATTCAATTACAACTTAATAAATTCGAACAAACGAAAAGACGACAGCGGAAGACTTAGAATGTCGAGCTACAGTTCTCAAAACTGAAATTAAATTACAAAACCAAATATAATCCACGTCTAAATAATGTTTATGAAAAGTTCCCGGCATGCAAATGAATTCCTCTAGCAAGCATCCACAACATGAAGACCTGTCAACTATGCCATCGAAGAATGACATAGGCCCCAGAACACGGTAGGGAACAAACCAGAAAACAGAACGTCAGCACAGGCTGAGTAAGAAACATAAAGCAGAGAAACAAAGATACGCGCCTTGCGGCGCGTAGCTAACAAATAATAAGCACTGGATGTAATAATGAATACAGAGTACCATCGGGACACGGCAGTGCGATAGTCACGTATCGCTGACGAGACAATCGATCTTGTCTAACATACACGGCTGGGCTCCTACCCCGCAGCCACCACAATCTCGTTCCGACGCGAGCTAGAGTACATATAAACGATTCCTAAAGACTTAAAATGTGCACACCCCTCGCTAGAGATCCAGTAGGATGCGTACCTCTAGGAGGAAAGCCTAATAGGCAGTCGGTAGCTACTCCGACCGAAACAGTACCTTGATCAGAGGTATAAACGGTGATCGGTCAGGGCCGCATCACAATCACTCTAGGTGGTAAACATTTGTCGTTCTTTTCTTTCATCCGTTTTACATTCATTATTCGATGGTACGTTATTCGATAATACAATTTATAAACGGCCACAGCCGGATTCAATAATTCAACACAATCGAAAACACAAGCCAAGATCAACAAAAGCATACCACTTGGCCGAGAAGCCGAATAGCCGATTGGCCGAGAGGCTCGGATCACAAAAGACCGAGGTCGAGTCACGAAGCGGAGAAGCCGAGGTCGAGCAAACTCAAACGGGTTTTGAACGAATATATATATATATATATAGATTTATATATATATATATATAGATTTATATATATATATATATATTGAAACAAGCGTAGGCAAATTGAATAAGTGTATGGTTATGAATCAAATGTAGGAATAATGAGCCAGTGAACATGTGAATCAAGTGAGAGAATAGAATAGTCCAAAGATGAATGATCAAACGTTCTTACCTTTCAACGCTAATTCTTAAATTAAATTCTTATAACCAAGTCAATGAACTACATCTCCTCGAATCCACAATCTAGACGCTCAATCAATCACAAACTCAATCGATGATCCCCTAATTCACAAAGTATAATAAGCCATAATCTCACAAATTAACTAATATATCATGAATCTAAAAGAAGACAGTGGTATTGAAACATAGATAACTCCTACATCCGACATCGTATGACCACCTAAATTTAGTATGACATAAAGGGTAATGTCAGGAACGTTTCCTACAAATTTTGTAAACACACTTCAAGTGGATCAACGGGAATCGATCTCACACTGAACCATAAACACGAATTAGGGTTACCCACGAAATATAATATAACTTTTTATCCAAAGATCTAGATCTTACCAATTTTTTATATATTGTCAATACTAGAGTAAGGAACATCTCCACAAAATATCGTTCTCAAATTCCTTAGGAGTCGATGGGAATCCTTAAAATACCGAGGGGCAGAACAGATTCTCGGGTAGATAGACACATCTCCACTAAAACAGCTCCACAAGTAGCATCCTATGGAATCTTGGCATATACATCTTCCCGAATTTTTATCAAAAGCACGGTTCTAACGCCACCAACCACGCTCCAATTAGAGATCGTATGAGAGAATTATGTGTGTTTTAAGTTGACATAGTGATGCTGGGAATTTTATACGGGTGGAGGCTACGAAAAGGAGAGAAGAGGCCGACTACTTATGAAAGAAGTTAGGGTTTCCTTTTATTTATGTCAATGGGTAAGGGTTAGACTCGGGTTCGGCTTTATTAGTCGGGTGAGATGAGTGATCCATAAACCCAATCCAAGTCCAATAATCCAATTATAGAACTTCCCAAAATAGAATTACCCAATTAGTAACATAGTCTATAATTCACCAAATTCCCAAAATAACTCTTATTAATTCCCTCAAAATGATTAATAAACGTAACACCCTAATTAATTAAAGTCCCAAAATTGTGGGGTGTTACAGTCTTCCCTCCTTAAAACAAAGATTCGTCCCGAATCTTTAAACCCATTCCTCAAAAGTTTCGATCTTCACTAGTAACGTTGATCACAAGATAGAATGAAGATTTTGAAATGGTAGTACAAGAGCATGCCGATGGCATAAGCAAAAAGGGTATTCGAATGAAAATTGGAGTAAGTTGTGACAAAGCACACAAAGCACCACACAATAGTCCACATAAGAGTAAGTTGAAATCATATCAATCACATAACACAAGAGTTCGAGCGAGGGAAAACAAGGCGTGCAGGGCTCTCGTCCCCCTTCAAAATAAAGGTTCGTCCCGAACCGAAAATATCTTAATCGAACAGGTGAGGGTACTACTCACGCATAACTGACTCCACTTCTCAAGTTGCTTGTTCAACACTGTTATTACACCACAAAACCTTTACCATATGTGTTTCAGTTCGTCTAGTTTTCCGTACCTTGGTGTCCAAAATTTTCAATGGCCTTCCTCATATGTCATGGTTTCATCCAACTCGATAGTTTTCGGATTCAACACATGGGAAGGATCACTGATGTATCGTCTGAGTTGTGAAACATGGAACACATTGTGTACCTTATCGTGGTTTGTAGGCAAGTCTAACTTATAAGCGACTTCTCCAATCCTTTTTGTCACTTTGTAGGGTCCAATGAATTTTGGGTTTAGTTTTCTTTTCTTTCCAAACCTCACCACACCTCTGGTAGGTGACACTCACATGAGCACCATGTGTTTTTAATGGTTGTGCGCACTTTGTCAGTCTATCTACAATGACCCAAATTATTCTTCTCCTTGGGTGTCCTTGGTAATCCTGCAATGAAATCCATGGGTATGGATCTCCAATTCCATTTCGGTATAGTAGTGGTTATATTTTGCCTTGAGATCTATTCTGCTCACTCTTAACCTTTCGACAAACCAAACACCTAGACACAAAGTTACCAACATCCTTCTTCATTCCAGACCACCATAACACCTTACTCAAATCTTGATACATCTTATCTCCTCCTGGGTGTACCGAATATTTGCTGGCGTGAGCTTCGATTAGAATTTTGTTCCTCAATGTAGCGTTATCAGGTATGCAGACCCGGTCCTGAAATCGAATGATACAATTCCGCACTTTCGAATACTTTGGGCTCCATTGCCAGTTTGTACAAAGTTGTTTTATTAGTCGACTGCAACTCCTTTAATTCACCCAAGACATCATCCTCAATTTATGTCGTTCCTGAAGTCACTTCTGGTTCAGTCAATTGGACTCCGAAATGAAGGAATTCGTCTCTTAGTTTCTCCCTTTGATCGACTAATTAAACCGAATGTAGAGACTTTCTGCTCCGTGTGTCAGCTACGGCGTTGGCTTTTCCTTCATGGTACCGTGTCTCCATGTCATAGTCTTTGACCAACTCTAACTATCTCCTCTGGCTCATTTATAGATCCCTTTGTGTGAATATTATACTTTAGATTCTCATAGTCAGAAAAGATTACGAACGCAACCTCAAATAAATAGTATCTCCTTGCCTTTTAATTTAGCTAGTATGATCTTAATCCCGGTTCCACTTATCTACATGTTTAGTGTTTGATTGTCCAACATTGTCGAATTCCTTCACGACAGCTTCGACTTACGGTTCTGCACCTTTAAACTAAATTTGGCCTGAATCATTTCATACACCTTTAAGCGAGATCGTTACAAGAACCATATCTTAAATTGATGGTAAAATCAGATTCTCCAACTATTAAAACTTCAAGATACGACACGTACTACCAGTATTGGAGTCTCAAAATGGGCACTACAGAGCTACTACATACCATGATGCGTTTACATTCGACCATCTTGCTCACAAAATAACTTTATCAACCCAAGCCAACTTTCCAGTGCGTTCGTATGAAGCCACTTACCAAATGACCAAACCTCTATAATTTAAGATTCTTAACAACTTTAACCCAAAAGTATTTGCCACCGAAATAGATGTTATTTAAGTTTTCCTCATAAAGATCCGCCACTACAGTCGAGAGGGCATTAGCAACTTGTTTAAAAGACTTAGTCTTTCATTCTCCATGAATACACTACCCTTCCGCTTTGTTCATTGCACATCTTTTGTCGTTATCAACCCAATACTATACAAAACGATGGTTGCTAATGTCACCCTATTTCCACATTAGCTCATCCACAATCAACTATAATTAACAATTACCTTGGGGGGGTGTCACCTGAGCATAATATAAGCTTCATTAACGATTTGTAGCGTCTCATAATCACGTAAGGCGTCAAATTACGTCCAACTGTCCATAAATTATCCAACTAGTTGTATTCAGAATTAGGGCCCCTGTTCATAAATTATCCCACTTTATTCGCTGGATCACAGTAGACACATCACAATGCCAAATCCATAATTGCAGAGTTAAGATTCAAAATCTTATAGATTACCTCAAGATCAAGTCGTTCTCCATAGCTAAATTTCATAGCCATACACCACGGAATGTAGCTCAACTTCCCGATTCGTAAAGCATTTCCTTATGCGCGCACATACCACTTACCATATCTCTTATGGGTTTACAACTTTACCATCTGATGACACCTCACTTGATCCCATACCTTGATATGTAATGATTTTCCTTTACTAGAGCTTATGACCTATTAATTCAACTCAGGATATCAAGTCCAAAGATGGTAGGAAATCTTTTTACGCATAACTCACATGTCCAACAGTTTACCCATAAATGGTATAGTAGTCTTTCAAACTCAAAATTTCATTGTTGCAGCATAGTGGATAGTTGTTTTCTTCTTACACTTGCACCTTTGTGCTATGAGTCCCAAAAAAATTCTTATTTCGATCCCCAATTATTTAAATTGTACCAAAATTTCATCATATGGACACCCAACTAGTGTAGAAACAATCGGCATATCGATCTAACCCTATAGTTGATGCCAAAGTTATACCCATTTATTATACTATATACCGAGTCATATCCATGAGTGAGTAAGTTTCCTTAACAATTTATATGGCCGAGAAATCCTTAATGCATTTTTCTTTCACCTTCTTCACACTACAAACCAGGTCAAGTACTTACGAGAAGATACATGTTATCTCTTAGAGCTAGATCTTCCTCTAGTCAGTCTGCCGTTCCTTTGGGATTAAATTCTCCATACATATAATTACTCAAGATGTATTCAAGCATCGCTCCTCCTTGTCTATCAGACGTCCAACAGTTTGATCATGTGACCCCCAAAACAAGATCATGTAGCAAGGTTCAAACGCCCGTCATTTTCTCCATTACCAACATTATTATTTCCCGGGCCATTGTTGTTTCCATTACCCCCAAAATTACCAGCGTTGTTCTGCGCTGCGTTGATCATCCGGGTCACAGCCTGAACCATTACCTCCTGATGTTGTGCCATTTGAGCCAGGGTAGCTGTCAAATCGGGACCGTTGTTTCGCACCATTGTCTATAAAGCAATATCGTTTGAATCAGTTGTAACCAATTCAATTACATTTCATACTAGATCTTGACATATGTAAGCATGAATTAGCACAAATCAATCAATAAACGAATAATTATTCACCTAGCAAATAAGTCATGTTAGGAATCCGACTCAGGGATACAAATACAAGAGAAACGTTTTTCGTCTATACGTCTCGTCCGAGTTTAACTTTTCGGAGTTTTCAATTTTTTTTTTTTTTTTTTTTTTGGGAACCACGACTTGTGTCCACAGTTGCACGAGTCATGTCCGGATCAGCAGCAAAATAGACGAACAAAATTTCGGGGACATGTCGTGTCCTTATGGGCACAAGTCGTGCAGCTCTCGATTGAGCTCTACAACGTAATTTCAATTGACAAAAACAATACTCAATCAATAATGACACTCAAATAGCAAATAATCGAATCAATAACAGTGAATAATCATAATATCGTAATAGTATTGGGGTATTGTCCCCACTTAGACGTATGCATTGGCAAGACTCCAACTAAAATTATAAATTCATAAAACATACAATCTTCAAATCCGACTCATCGGTACCATATATGTTCACACAATTATAAGGATAATAAACTAATCACACCCTCAATAATCTCCACTAGAAGAGCGATCCTCAATATTTCAACAAACGATACTATGATCAAGGATATATAGAGTTTCATTCGCTACCAACCCCATCATTCATACAAATACTTCATTGACGCTTTAATATATCGATCCCTCTTACTCATTCCTAAATTTCAAAATTCAAAGTAGTGTACTTGCATGCACATAGTCCTTTTCATCTAACCCAAATAATAAATTGAACAATATACACGAAACTCTCAAATTCCACTTGCTCAACTCCCTTATAGACTCACCCTTACTAGTCCCTTCTTCAACTTTCCCCATTTCACCTAAAGTAATCAAGGTTCCTCACCTATGGCGTATGATCAAGTTAGATGGAGTAGCGCGGGGTATTCTAAAAGGGATAAGCATAAGTTTTGTCAATTGATTTCTCCCAATTTTCTCATTAACATGAATAGGGTATCGTGGTTAGAAAAGAAGAACCAAATGGGTGTTTTATAATTTGTGGTTTAACACCATCTCACTTAAACCAATCCAACATCATGTTCCAAATCGTAACTCATCTTCAAGGACAAAAGAATTTCACAACGGCGACATTAAGTAAGCAAGGCCTAAACCATCTTCACACTTACCCTCAATATATGCCAAATACCTTTCACGGCCTTATATATCTTAAAATAGCTTCAAGTCCTTCTAACATAACCTGTAATATCCCGAAATTTCGTAATATTTTATATTAATATTTTAGAAATAATAATTAGATTATTGTAGTGGAAAATAATTTTTTTAAATGTTATTTCGTGAGTCGTTTCGAGAATCGGTTCGAGATTGTCAAACTTGGGTTTCGTTTTGGATTTTTATTTTAATTGGACCAATTCCTAGTTACTACAATTAAACAAGCCCATACAAAATTGGCCCAGAATTCCAACTCAAACCCAAACCAAAATACAAAAGAAAAATCAGAAAATTAGAAAAAAAAAAAAAAACAAAAACCCTCTTTTCTCTCTCCTACACCCTGACACCCCCCCTTCCTCTATATAACCCAAAACAGTCCTTGCCTCTCCTCTGTTCCTTCACGCAGCACACCCACGCACGCCACCCAGCTCGGAAATATGCCGCCCTCACTCGCCGTCGATCACCTTACCGGCCATCTGGCCACGCACCTCACTGTTGCTCCCTCTCTCTTCTTTCGATTTGGGTAACTCTTTTCTTCCCCTGGTTTCGGCGTGCTTTATAAACGTGATTATTAAGTCGATTTGGTTCCTCTAACTCTTGTTTAATCGATACTAATAGATGTTATGATTAATGGGTAATCAATTTGGGTTAGTTTTATGAGTAAAAAATTGATCTTGATAATTGTTTTGAGCTGATTTTCACTAATCACGAATTTGGGATTAATTAGCTTAATTATTCGAATTGGTTCAATTAATTTCGAAACTTATGATTTTAGTATGTTTTTAGGATGTTAATTAGGGTTCTTGATGTTAGTTTGAGATTTGAATTGGGGTTTTCTTCAAAGTTGTAGAAATTGTAAATTGGGGGAATTTTGATTAATTGTTTCTTAATTAGTTTAATCAGCCCAAATTAATTATGATAATCAGTATTTCGAAATTTTGATAATTTAAGAAATTATAAACTGATTTTATTATTTTATTTAATTTAATTCGTTTTTATGTAATTTTATGTAATTTAAACATGTTTTTTTTATGATTAAAACATAATATAAATTGTATTAATAAATCCTAAATAAATTATAATAATTAAGGATTGATTTTTATGAATTAGATTCTATTTTAAAAGTGATTTTAAGTCTTTGGGAATTTTTAAAATAAACTGAGTGTTATTTGAGTGTTGGTATTTAATTATTGAATTAGAATTATAATTATTGGCTAAATTAATAATTGTTAGTTTAGTAATTACATTGTTATGGGCATTGCATATAGAGTAGAGCTAACTTAAGTATTAGATGAATTACTGGGTGAGATTAGTATTAATTTGGGATTATTGATTGTATTATTGTAGCCCCTGAGTTCGTAGACGAAGAATACTAGTGATCGTTATGATGTCGTGTTCTTATGTGCTTTGAAAAGGTAAGCTAGCATGCTCAACCTTTCCTAAACTTGTAGAAACCTTTCAAAATTATATGCTAAGTGGTTGGTGTGCTGGATGAAAACCTAGTATCATGTTAGGTGGAGAACAATTTATTGTTTTGATTATCATATCTTGGTTGGATTGGATTGGATTATTGCATTGATATATTGTTTGGTTTATGATTCAAATGATGTTGTTGGAATTATGATTAATGGGTGTGCAATTGATATTGATGTGGCTGAATTATGAATGGTTGTATGATTGTTGGAATATAAGCTTGTGTAAAGGATCGATATTATAAACAAAATAAATAAATAAAGTATGAGGATACACGATAATTATTGGTTTGAGTCGCATCGAGTCCACTTTATTGGTTTGAGTCACATTGACTCCACTTTATTGCCCTACCGCATCGGTCTTTAAGTGGGTTTGGCTCTAGTACTACTTTATTGGGTTAGCAATACTTAATAGGGGGTGTGCATACTTAAGGTCTAGTAGTCTTGTATGGTATGGTTTGGTGGGTCGGCAAAGAACCGACTCACCCACGTATATAATGGTTTGGTGAGTCGACAAAGATTCGGCTCACCCACGTATATAATTGTATGGTTTGGTGATTCGGTAAAAACCGGCTCACCCACTTATAAATATATGATTGGTATGGTTTGGATGAGTTGGATATAAATTCGGCTCATCCCACTTATAATATTTGGTATGGATTCCTCATTAAAGATATAAAAGAATAATTTGGATTATATTAATGATATGTTATATACTTGTTGAAGCTACTGTGATATTTCTATACTGGTGATGTAAATTGTCTTGATGATTGGTTTATATGATAACGTGCTAAGTGTGGTTTTCAAAATCTAGGTAAGGGTTTTGGTTTTCTACACGTTGAGGTGTTGGCTTACTCAATTTCACTGACTTTTTCAACTGTTGTTTTTGTGCTTTAAATCCACCACAGGTTTGGAGTAATTGATGCATGCGGGAACGACGACTTACTAGAAATTAGTTGGATTAAATTTATTTAAACTTTCAGTTATTAGACCATGAATATTTCTTAGACTATTTCATATTTCATATTTTGGATTATTGTAATTTTAATTAATGGATTGTAATAGCTATTTTAGATCATTAGACATTTGTAGTTCGGCTTCTGAAATCTCCTAGCATTCGGGTCTTTGACTCGAGTGCGGAGTGACACCTCTGAATTTCCTTAATTTGGATTTTGATTCGCGATAAAAATATTTTTAAAAAGGAAAGGAAATTTGGGGGTGTTACAGTTGGTATCAGAGCCCAGGTTAGGTCCCACGCTAAATTGAATTAATAAGACTAGGAAAAAAAAAAATGAATTAACAAGCAAAAACAAATAAAATGAACCGAACTGATGGAGGTACATGGTTATTGCTTTGTTTGTGTATGTGTGTTTAACTTCCTCTTATGTATGAATTGGTACTTGTTTTTACATGTGAGTTTTATATATATACTTGTTACTGGAGGCTTTAAATGTTTTGATTCACTTGGAAATTTAGAATAAATGTAATTTGGTATTGGAATTAGAAACTATGAAGTTGATTATAGGTATGAAATTGTTGGTCTGGGAAGGTCAAATGTACCTTATCTATTTGGAATGATATTCATTGAATTGAAATGAGAAAATTGTATGTCTATATTAAGTATGTTCGACATGTATATGCTTTGTTGGTTTCATTGAATGTGGCTCAATTGAGACATAAATTATTTTGATATTTATAAGTGTTGGAATTGTAATTAAGTGCTTGATAGCAAATTGCTGCATCATTCTTAATTAAGGAGTTGAATTACCTATAGAGGAAATATTCCAAAACATAAGTAGTGCCCTCCCACCCTACCCTTAGTAGTGAGACTTTGGCTAATGTGTAAATTATTATGCTCTATATTTAGCATTTTAGACATGTGTTTGGACATCGCTACGTCGATGATTTATATGAGATTTTGGTCAAATATGATATATATAGTGGGGGTTATATGTTGAAATGAATGTTCGTAATAAGGAAATCTATTAACAGCTATACTAATTATAGATTTTACATTATATGGAGGTTTGTAGCATTATTGAGTGGTATTGTTACAAGGTGATTTTCTTGAGTATTGAAAGGAAACTGTTATTGTGAGATGTGAATAAGAAATTTGAGTGTGGCATATGATATTGAATTTGGAGTTTGGTTGGTTTCTAGAGATTAAAATTGTTCTTGTGTGGTGAAATTTGGAGTGTTGGATTTGAAATTTATTGACTGGTTTATTTCGAGATATATGACTGTATTGTTTAATGGGTTTGAGTCTGTTATAATTAATATCGTCATGGAAGGTTACAACTATTTTGGGATAACATGATTTCGGATCCATGATCTTAATTTTTCCATATGTGTATCTATCTTAAGGAATAGTTTGGTGTATTAATTTGAGATTTTTGGGGTTTATATATATATATATATATAAAGGTTGTATTTCGACGAGGATCAGATTAGATTGGAGATTTACTTGGGTCAGAATTTATCTTTGAGGTTTAAAATCTCTATCACTGTTATTATGATATAATTATTGCATTATGATTTAAAGAGTTGAGTTTATTGACAAAGTGACTTTAGTGAATTCGGTTACTTCAAATTTCATTTTGGGTTACAAGAATTGAGAAATAATTCTTAAAGGTGATTTTATGAGTTTTGTATAGTGTAGAGAATATGGTCTTTATTAAATGATTGAAGCTGAAAAGATTTTATTTTAGATACAACGGTTTTGTTTGGTTTTGATATATATGAGTTGTTATGCTCGAGGAAATTGAATTTCTAGCGGTGATAATGAATCTTGGATATCTTTTGGGATTTAATGAATATTTTGATGGACTAATATTGATAAATGATTTTGGGTAAGTTGAGGTGTGAGTGTTTGACAATGACTACTCAAATTGTTCAGAGAGGTTAAGAATTTTGGGATGTGTATCGAATAATGTTGAGCATTTGTTGAGTTCAATGAATGGGTTAGTCAATAAATTTGAGTATTAAGTATGTTATTTTGAAATCGGATTAATATTGGGGAAGCTCGAATTATTGTTGGAGGTTATAGTTTGGTGTTGTATCTTATGTGGATTTATATTATTCAATAGTATGGTGGATTATCTGAATGTATGTTGACATGGAGAGAAGAGAGGTTGAATTTTGACACAAAGAGATTATCTGAATTTGCAACTCGAGTATTAATGAGCAAGTTTTCTTGGGTATGTGGCTTCGGATATTTAAAAGTATATATGTTATTCACCCATCAGGTTAATAGACTATTTGAGATTGGCGGTATTATTGGTTTCGACTCTATTAAGGGCCTTCGTTATAGAGGAAATTTAATGATCTAGGAGATGCTATAATTTTGGGTTACTATATAAGATTGATATAATGAATTATCTTCTAAAATATATCGGTTTGATAGCGCATATTAAGGAGCAGATTCTATATTTCAATGGTATTCCTATATCAATGAACTCGTGCTTCAAGGCGGTAGAACTATTTACTTACCTATAGGGTTGTTTAACTCGTGAGTTCGAGGACGAACTCTTCTTTTAAGGAGGGTGGATTGTAATGTCAACTTTGCATCACGTTTATACAGTCATACCTTTACATCTCTTTATAACTTGGTACGTGTTGTATGGGTGTCTGATGAGTTGATCTATGTACTTTGCGCTTCGGGGACGAAGCGTTCTCCTAAGGGGAGAAGGATGTAATATCCCGAAATTTCGTAATATTTTATATTAATATTTTAGAAATAATAATTAGATTATTGTAGTGGAAAATAATTTTTTTAAGTGTTATTTCGTGAGTCGTTTCGAGAATCGGTTCGAGATTGTCAAACTTGGGTTTCGTTTTGGATTTTTATTTTAATTGGACCAATTCCTAGTTACTACAATTAAACAAGCCCAAACAAAATTGGCCCAGAATTCCAACTCAAACCCAAACCAAAATACAAAAGAAAAATCAGAAAATTAGAAGAAAAAAAAAAACAAAAACCCTCTTTTCTCTCTCCTACACCCCGACACCCCCCCTCCCTCTATATAACCCAAAACAGTCCCTGCCTCTCCTCTGTTCCTTCACGCAGCACACCCACGCACGCCACCCAGCTCGGAAATATGCCGCCCTCACTCGCCGTCGATCACCATATCGGCCATCTGGCCACGCACCTCACTGTTGCTCCCTCTCTCTTCTTTCGATTTAGGTAACTCTTTTCTTCCCCTGTTTTCGGCGTGCTTTATAAACGTGATTATTGAGTCGATTTGGTTGCTCTAATTCTTGTTTAATCGATACTAATAGATGTTATGATTAATGGGTAATCAATTTGGGTTAGTTTTATGAGTAAGGAATTGATCTTGATAATTGTTTTGAGCTGATTTTCACTAATCACGAATTTGGGATTAATTAGCTTTATTATTCGAATTGGTTCAATTAACTTCGAAACTTATGATTTTAGTATGTTTTTAGGATGTTAATTAGGGTTCTTGATGTTAGTTTGAGATTTGAATTGGGGTTTTCTTCAAAGTTGTAGAAATTGTAAATTGGGGGAATTTTGATTAATTGTTTCTTAATTAGTTTAATCAGCCCAAATTAATAATGATAATCAGTATTTCGAAATTTTGATAATTTAAGAAATTATAAACTGATTTTCTTATTTTATTTAATTTAATTCGTTTTTATGTAATTTTATGTAATTTAAACATGTTTTTTTATAATTAAAACATAATATAAATTGTATTAATAAATCCTAAATAAATTATAATAATTAAGGATTGATTCTTATGAATTAGATTCTGTTTTAAAAGTGATTTTAAGTCTTTGGGAATTTTTAAAATAAACTGAGTGTTATTTGAGTGTTGGTATTTAATTATTGAATTAGAATTATAATTATTGGCTAAATTGATAATTGTTGGTTTAGAAATTACATTGTTATGGGCATTGCATATAGAGTAGAGCTAACTTAAGTATTAGATGAATTATTGGGTGAGATTAGTATTAATTTGGGATTATTGATTGTATTATTGTAGCCCCTGAGTTCGTAGACGAAGAATACTAGTGATCGTTATGATGTCGTGTTCTTATGTGCTTTGAAAAGGTAAGCTAGCATGCTCAGCCTTTCCTAAACTTGTAGAAACTTTCAAAATTATATGCTAAGTGGTTGGTGTGCTGGATGAAAACCTAGTATCATGTTAGGTGGAGAACAATTTATTGTTTTGATTATCATATCTTGATTGGATTGGATTGGATTATTGCATTGATATATTGTTTGGTTTATGATTCAAATGATGTTGTTGGAATTATGATTAATGGGTGTGCAATTGATATTGATGTGGCTGAATTATGAATGGTTGTATGATTGTTGGAATATAAGCTTGTGTAAAGGATCGATATTATAAACAAAATAAATAAATAAAGTATGAGGATACACGATAATTATCGGTTTGAGTCGCTTCGACTCCACTTTATTGGTTTGAGTCACATCGACTCCACTTTATTGCCCCACCGCATCGGTCTTTAAGTGGGTTTGGCTCTAGTACTACTCTATTGGGTTAGCAATACTTAATAGGGGGTGTGCACACTTAAGGTCTAGTAGTCTTGTATGGTATGGTTTGGTGGGTCGGCAAAGAACTGACTCACCCACGTATATAATGGTTTGGTGAGTCGACAAAGATTCGGCTCACCCACGTATATAATTGTATGGTTTGGTGATTCGGTAAAAATCGGCTCACCCACTTATAAATATATGATTGGTATGGTTTGGATGAGTTGGAAACAAATTCGGCTCATCCCACTTATAATATTTGGTATGGATTCCTCATTAAAGATATAAAAGAATAATTTGGATTATATTAATGATATGTTATATACTTGTTGAAGCTACTGTGATATTTCTATACTGGTGATGTAAATTGTCTTGATGATTGGTTTATATGATAACATGCTAAGTGTGGTTTTCGAAAATAAAATTAAAATGTTTTCAAAATCCAGGTAAGGGTTTTGGTTTTCTACATGTTGAGGTGTTGGCTTACTCAATTTCACTGACTTTTTCAACTGTGGTTTTTGTGCTTTAAATCCACCACAGGTTTGGAGTAATTGATGCATGCGGGAACGACGACTTACTAGAAATTAGTTGAATTAAATTAATTTAAACTTTCAGTTATTAGACCATGAATATTTCTTAGACTATTTCATATTTCATATTTTGGACTATTGTAATTTTAATTAATGGATTGTAGCTATTTTAGATCATTAGACATTTGTAGTTCGGCTTCTGAAATCTCCTAGCATTCGGGTCTTTGACTCGAGTGCGGAATGACACCTCTGAATTTCCTTAATTTGGATTTTGATTCGCGATAAAAATGTTTTTAAAAAGAAAAGGAAATTTGGGGGTGTTACATAACCTCTAGTCGCCCTTAGTACTTTCACATTACACTCCACGTAATAAATAACCGCGATATGTTGAACTAATTACCCTTGGAGTTATAAGTTAAAGAATCATAATTTCTATTAGTATCAAAGAAAACCTACAATGAGATGCTTCCCAATAATGACATTCGGTCTCAAATCAAAAGTCTCAAAAGTCGGCTCGAAAACTCCGTAGTAAATGAAGGGGAAACACATAGCACTTAGCAATCAGCATGCGTATGAATGCACCCATCCCGTTCCCAATTTACCAATTTCTTAAAAGAAGTTTTGAAAACTTTTGTAGACACGGCCAATCAGAACCTATGGCTCTGATACCAACTGTAACAACCCTAAATTTTCGCAATAATAAATGAGGAAATATTATAGAATTGTTACACCGCAGTTGACTATCGAGTCAACTGCTAGGCTTGATATTCAATTACAACTTAATAAATTCGAACAAACGAAAAGACGACAGCGGAAGACTTAGAATGTCGAGCTACAGTTCTCAAAACTGAAATTAAATTACAAAACCAAATATAATCCACGTCTAAATAATGTTTATGAAAAGTTCCCGGCATCCAAATGAATTCCTCTAGCAAGCATCCACAACATGAAGACCTGTCAACTATGCCATCGAAGAATGACATAGGCCCCAGAACACGGTAGGGAACAAACCAGAAAACAGGACGTCAGCACTGGCTGAGTAAGAAACATAAAGCAGAGAAACAAAGATATGCGCCTTGCGGCGCGTAGCTAACAAATAATAAGCACTGGATGTAATAATGAATACAGAGTACCATCGGGACACGGTAGTGCGATAGTCACGTATCGCTGACGAGACAAATGGTCTTGTCTAACATACACGGTTGGGCTCCTACCCCGCAGCCAGCACAATCTCGTTCCTACGCGACCTAGAGTACATATAAACGATTCCTAAAGACTTAAAATGTGCACACCCTTCGCTGGAGATCCAGTAGGATGCGTACCTCTAGGAGGAAAGCCTAATAGGCAGTCGGTAGCTACTCCGACCGAAACAGTACCTTGATCAGAGGTATAAACGGTGATCGGTCAGGGCCGCATCACAATCACTCTAGGTGGTAAACATTTGTCGTTCTTTTCTTTCATCCGTTTTACATTCATTATTCGATGGTACGTTATTCGATAATACAATTTATAAACGGCCACAGCCGGATTCAATAATTCAACACAATCGAAAACACAAGCCAAGATCAACAAAATCATACCACTCGGCCGAGAAGCCGACTGGCCGATTGGCCGAGAGGCTCGGCTCACAAAAGACCGAGGCCGAGTTACGAAGCCGAGAGGCTGAGGTCGAGCAAACTCAAACGGGTTTTGAACGAATATATATATATATATATATATATATATATATATATATATATATATATATATATATATATATATATATTGAATAAAGCGTAGGCAAATTGAATAAGTGTATGGTTATGAATCAAATGTAGGAATAATGAGCCAGTGAACATGTGAATCAAGTGAGAGAATAGAATAGTCCAAAGATGAATGATCAAACGTTCTTACCTTTCAACGATAATTCTTAAATTAAACTCTTATAACCAAGTCAATGAACTACACCTCCTCGAATCCACAATCTCGACGCTCAATCAATCACAAACTCAATCGATGATCCCCTAATTCACAAAGTATAACCATAAGCCATAATCTCACAAATTAACTAATATATCATAAATCTAAAAGACAGTGGTATTGAAACATAGATAACTCCTACCTCAGACATCATATGACCACCAAAATTTAGTATGACATAAAGAGTAATGTCAGGAACGTTTCCTCCAAATTTTGTCCACACACTCCAAGTGGATCAACGGGAATCGATCTCACACTGAACCATAAACAAGAATTAGGGTTACCCACGAAATATAATATAACTTTTTATCCACAGATCTAAATCTTACCAATTTTTGATATATTGTCAATTCTAGAGTAAGGAACATCTCCACAAAATCTCGTTCTCAAATTCCTTAGGAGTCGACGGGAATCCTTAAAATACCGAGGGGCGGAACAGATTCTCGGGTAGATAGACACATCTCCAGTAAAACAGCTCCACAAGTAGCATCCTATGGAATCTTGGCACGATATACATCTTCCCGAATTTGTATCGAAAGCACGGTTCTAACACCACCAACCACGCTCAAATTAGAGAACGTATGAGAGAATTATGTGTGTTTTAAGTTGACATAGTGATGCTGGGAATTTTATGCGGGTGGAGGCTACGAAAAGGAGAGAAGAGGCCGACTATTTATGAAAGAAGTTAGGGTTTCCTTTTTATTTATGTCAATGGGTAAGGGGTTAGACTCGGGTTCGGCTTTATTAGTCGGGTGAGATGAGTGATCCATAAACCCGATCCAAGTCCAATAATCCAATTATAGAACTTCCCAAAATAGAATTACCCAATTAGTAACATAGTCTATAATTCACCAAATTCCCAAAATAACTCTTATTAATTCCCTCAAAATGATTAATAAACGTAACACCCTAATTAATTAAAGTCCCAAAATTGTGGGGTGTTACAGTCTTCCCTCCTTAAAAACAAAGATTCGTCCCGAATCTTTAAACCCATTCCTCAAAAGTTTCGATCTTCACTAGTAACGTTGATCACAAGATAGAATGAAGATTTTGAAATGGTAGTACAAGAGCATGCCCATGGCATAAGCAAAAAGGGTATTCGAATGAAAATTGGAGTAAGTTGTGACAAAGCACACAAAGCACCACACAATAGTGCACATAAGAGTAAGTTGAAATCACATCAATCACATAACACAAGAGTTCGAGCGAGGGAAAACAAGGCGTGTAGGGCTCTCGTCCTCTTTAAAATAAAGGTTCGTCCCGAACCGAAAATATCTTAATCGAACAGGTGAGGGTACTACTCACGCATAACTGACTCCACTTCTCAAGTTGCTTGTTCAACACTGTTATTACACCACAAAACCTTTACCATATGTGTTTCAGTTCGTCTAGTTTGCCGTATCTTGGTGTCCAAAATTTTCAATGACGCTTCCTCATATGTCATGGTTTCATCCAACTCGATAGTTTTCGGATTCAACACATGGGACGGATCACTGATGTATCGTCTGAGTTGTGAAACATGGAACACATTGTGTACCTTATCGTGGTTTGTAGGCAAGTCTAACTTATAAGCGACTTCTCCAATCCTTTTTGTCACTTTGTAGGGTCCAATGAATTTTGGGTTTAGTTTTCTTTTCTTTCCAAACCTCACCACACCTCTGGTAGGTGACACTCACATGAGCACCATGTGTTTTTCATGGATATGCGCACTTTGTCAGTCTATCTACAATGACCCAAGTTATTCTTCTCCTTGGGTGTCCTAGGTAATCCTGCAATGAAATCCATGGGTATGGATCTCCATTTCCATTTCGGTACAGTAGTGGTTATATTTTGCCTTGAGATCTATTCTGCTCACTCTTAACCTTTCGACAAACCAAACACCTAGACACAAAGTTACCAATATCCTTCTTCAGCGTGAGCTTCGATTAGAATTTTGTCCCTCAATGTAGCGTTATCAGGTATGCAAACCCGGTCCTGAAATCGAATGATGCAATTCCGCACTTTCGAATACTTTGGGCTCCATTGCCAGTTTGTACAAAGTTGTTTTATTAGTCGACTGCAACTCCTTTAATTCACCCAAGACATCATCCTCAATTTATGTCGTTCCTGAAGTCACTTCTGGTTCAGTCAATTGGATTCCGAAATGAAGGAATTCGTCTCTTAGTTTCTCCCTTTGATTGACTAATTAAACCGAATGTAGAGACTTTATGCTCCGTGTGTCAGCTACGGCGTTGGCTTTTCCTTCATGGTACCGTGTCTCCATGTCATAGTCTTTGACCAACTCTAACTATCTCCTCTGGCTCATTTATAGATCCCTTTGTGTGAATATTATACTTTAGATTCTCATAGTCAGAAAAGATTTCGAACGCAACCTCAAATAAATAGTATCTCCTTGCCTTTTAATTTAACTAGTATGATCTTAATCCCAGTTCCACTTATCTACACGTTCTGTGTTTGATTGTCCAACATTGTCGAATTCCTTCACGACAGCTTCGACTTACGGTTCTGCACCTTTAAACAAAATTTGGCCTCAATCATTTCATACACCTTTAAGCGAGATCATTACAAGAACCATATCTTAAATTGATGGTAAAATCAGATTCTCCAACTATTAAAACTTCAAGATACAACACGTACTACCAGTATTGGAGTCTCAAAATGGGCACTCAAAAGCTACTACATACCATGATGCGTTTACATTCGACCATCTTGCTCACAAAATAACTTTATCAACCCAAGCCAACTTTCCAGTGCGTTCGTATGAAGCCACTTACCAAATGACCAAACCTCTATAATTTAAGATTCTTAACAACTTTAACCCAAAAGTATTTGCCACCGAAATAGATGTTATTTAAGTTTTCCTCATAAAGATCCGCCACTACAGTCGAGAGGGCATTAGCAACTTGTTTAAAAGACTTAGTCTTTCATTCTCCATAATATAAGCTTCATTAACGATTTGTAGCGTCTCATAATCACGTAAGGCGTCAAATTACGTCCAACTGTCCATAAATTATCCAACTAGTTGTATTCAGAATTAGGGCCCCTGTTCATAAATTATCCCACTTTATTCACTGGATCACAGTAGACACATCACAATGCCAAATCCATAATTGCAGAGTTAAGATTCAAAATCTTATAGATTACCTCAAGATCAAGTCGTTCTCCATAGCTCAATTTCATAGCCATACACCACGGAATGTAGCTCAACTTCCCGATTCGTAAAGCATTTCCTTATGCGCGCACATACCACTTACTATATCTCTTATGGGTTTACAACTTTACCATCTGATGACACCTCACTTGATCCCATACCTTGATATGTAATGATTTTCCTTTACTAGAGCTTATGACCTATTAATTCAACTCAGGATATCAAGTCCAAAGATGGTAGGAAATCTTTTTACGCATAACTCACATGTCCAACAGTTTACCCATAAATGGTATAGTAGTCTTTCAAACTCAAAATTTCATTGTTGCAGCATAGTGGATAGTTGTTTTCTTCTTACACTTGCACCTTTGTGCTATGAGTCCCAAAACAATTCTTATTTCGATCCCCAATTATTTAAATTGTACCAAAATTTCATCATATGGACACCCAACTAGTGTAGAAACAATCGGCACATCGATCTAACCCTATAGTTGATGCCAAAGTTATACCCATTTATTATACTATATACCGAGTCATATCCATGAGTGAGTAAGTTTCCTTAACAATTTATATGGCCGAGAAATCCTTAATGCATTTTTCTTTCAACTTCTTCACACTACAAACCAGGTCAAGTACTTACGAGAAGATACATTTTATCTCTTAGAGCTAGATCTTCCTCTAGTCAGTCTGCCGTTCCTTTGGGATTAAATTCTCCATACATATAATTACTCAAGATGTATTCAAGCATCGCTCCTCCTTGTCTACCAGACGTCCAACAGTTTGATCATGTGACCCCCAAAACAAGATCATGTAGCAAGGTTCAAACGCCCGTCATTTTCTCCATTACCAACATTATTATTTCCCGGGCCGTTGTTCTTTCCATTACCCCCAAAATTACCAGCGTTGTTCTGCGCTGCGTTGATCATCCGGGTCACAGCCTGAACCATTACCTCCTGATGTTGTGCCATTTGAGCCAGGGTAGCTGTCAAATCGGGACCGTTGTTTCGCACCATTGTCTATAAAGCAATATCGTTTGAATCAGTTGTAACCAATTCAATTACATTTCATACTAGATCTTGACATATGTAAGCATGAATTAGCACAAATCAATCAATAAACGAATAATTATTCACCTAGCAAATAAGTCATGTTAGGAATCCGACTCAGGGATACAAATACAAGAGAAACGTTTTTCGTCTATACGTCTCGTCCGAGTTTAACTTTTCGGAATTTTCGATTTTTTTTTTTTTTTTTTGGGAACCACGACTCGTGTCCACAGTTGCACGAGTCATGTCCGGATCAGCAGCAAAACAGACGAACAAAATTTCGGGGACAGGTCGTGTCCTTATGGGCACAAGTCGTGCAGCTCTCGATTGAGCTCTACAACGTAATTTCAATTGACAAAAACAATACTCAATCAATAGTGACACTCAAATAGCAAATAATCGAATCAATATCAGTGAATAATCATAATATCGTAATAGTATTGGGGTATTGTCCCCACTTAGACGTATGCATTGGCAAGACTCCAACTAAAATTATAAATTGATAAAACATACAATCTTCAAATCCGACTTATCGGTACCATATGTTCACACAATTATAAGGATAATAAACCAATCACACCCTCAATAATCTCCACTAGAAGAGCGATCCTCAATATTTCAACAAACGATACTATGATCAAGGATATATAGAGTTTCATTCGCTACCAACCCCATCATTCATACAAATACTTTATTGACGCTTTAATATATCGATCCCTCTTACTCATTCCTAAATTTCAAAATTCAAAGTAGTGTACTTGCATGCACATAGTCCTTTTCATCTAACCCAAATAATAAATTGAACAATATACACGAAACTCTCAAATTCCACTTGCTCAACTCCCTTATAGACTCACCCTTACTAGTCCCTTCTTCAACTTTCCCCATTTCACCTAAAGTAATCAAGGTTCCTCACCTATGGCGTGTGATCAAGTTAGATGGAGTAGCGCGGGGTATTCTAAAAGGGATAAGCATAAGTTTTGTCAATTGATTTCTCCCAATTTTCTCATTAACATGAATAGGGTATCGTGGTTAGAAAAGAAGAACCAAATGGGTATTTTGAAATTTGTGGTTTAACACCATCTCACTTAAACCAGTCCAACATCATGTTCCAAATCGTAACTCGTCTTCAAGGACAAAAGAATTTCACAATGGCGACATTAAGTAAGCAAGGCCTAAACCATCTTCACACTTACCCTCAATATATCCCAAATACCTTTCACGGCCTTACATATCTTAAAATAGCTTCAAGTCCTTCTAACATAACCTCTAGTCGCCCTAAGTACTTTCACATTACACTCCACGTAATAAATAACCGCGATATGTTGAACTAATTACCCTTGGAGTTATAACTTAAAGAATCATAATTTCTATTAGTATCAAAGAAAACCTACAATGAGATGCTTCCCAATAATGACATTCGGTCTCAAATCAAAAGTCTCAAAAGTCGGCTCGAAAACTCCGTAGTAAATGAAGGGGAAACACATAGCACTTAGCAATCAGCATGCGTATGAATGCACCCATCCCGTTCCCAGTTTACCAATTTCTTAAAAGAAGTTTTGAAAACTTTTGTAGACACGGCCAATCAGAACCTATGGCTCTGATACCAACTATAACAACCCTAAATTTTCGCAATGATAAATGAGGAAATATTATAGAATTGTTACGCCGCAATTGACTATCGAGTCAACTACTAGGCTTGAAATTCAATTACAACTTAATAAATTCGAACAAACGAAAAGACGACAGCGGAAGACTTAGAATGTCGAGCTACAGTTCTCAAAACTGAAATTAAATTACAAAACCAAATATAATCCACGTCTAAATAATGTTTATGAAAAGTTCCCGGCATGCAAATGAATTCCTCTAGCAAGCATCCACAACATGAAGACCTGTCAACTATGCCATCGAAGAATGACATAGGCCCCAGAACACGGTAGGGAACAAACCAGAAAACAGAGCGTCAGCACAGGCTGAGTAAGAAACATAAAGCAGAGAAACAAAGATACGCGCCTAGCGGCGTGTAGCTAACAAATAATAAGCATTGGATGTAATAATGAATACAGAGTACCATCGGGACACGGCAGTGCGATAGTCATGTATCGCTGACGAGACAAACGGGGGTGTCTAACATATACGGCTGGGCTCCTACCCCGCAGCCACCACAATCTCGTTCCGACGCGAGCTAGAGTACATATAAACGATTCCTAAAGACTTAAAATGTGCACATCCCTCGCTACAGATCCAGTCGGTAGCTACTAAGAGGAAAGCCTAATAGGCAGTCGGTAGCTACTCCGACCGAAACAGTACCTTGATCAGAGGTAGAAACGGTGATCGGTCAGGGCCGCAACTCAATCACTCTAGGTGGTAAACATTTGTCGTTCTTTTCTTTCATCCTTTTTACATTCATTATTCGATGGTACGTTATTCGATAATACAATTTATAAACGGCCACAGCCGGATTCAATAATTCAGCAATCGAAAACACAAGCCAAGATCAACAAAAGCATATCACTCGGCCGAGAAGCCGACTGGCCGATTGGCAGAGAGGCTCGGATCACAAAAGACCGAGGCCGAGTAACGAAGCCGAGAGGCCGTGGTCGAGCAAACTCAAACGGGTTTTGAACGAATATATATATATATATATATATATATATATATATATATATATATATATATTGAAACAAGCGTAGGAAAATTGAATAAGTGTATGGTTATGAATCAAATGTAGGAATAATGAGCCAGTGAACATGTGAACATGTGAACATGTGAATCAAGTGAGAGAATAGAATAGTCCAAAGATGAATGATCAAACGTTCTTACCTTTCAACGCTAATTCTTAAATTAAACTCTTATAACCAAGTCAATGAACTACACCTCCTCGAATCCACAATCTAGACGCTCAATCAATCACAAATTCAATCGATGATCCCCTAATTCACAAAGTATAACCATAAGCCATAATCTCACAAATTAACTAATATATCATGAATCTAAAAGAAGGCAGTGGTATTGAAACATAGATAACACCTACCTCCGACATCGTATGACCACCAAAATTTAGTATGACATAAAGGGTAATGTCAGGCACGTTTCCTCCAAATTTTGCCCACAAAATCCAAGTGGATCAACAGGAATTGATCTCACACTGAACCATAAACACGAATTAGGGTTACCCACGAAATATAATATAACTTTTTATCCACAGATCTAGATCTTACCAATTTTTGATATATTGTCAATGCTAGAGTAAGGAACATCTCCACAAAATAGCGTTCTCAAATTCCTTAGGAGTCGACGGGAATCCTTAAAATACCGAGGGGCGGAACAGATTCTCGGGTCGATAGACACATCTCCACTAAAACAGCTCCACAAGTATCATCCTATGGAATCTTGGCACGATCTACATCTTCCCGAATTCGTATCGAAAGCTCGGTTCTAACGCCACCAACCACGCTCTAATTAGAGATCGTATGAGAGAATTATGTGTGTTTTAAGTTGACAAAGTGATGCTGGGAATTTTATGCGGGTGGAGGCTACGAAAAGGAGAGAAGAGGCTGACTACTTATGAAAGAAGTTAGGGTTTCCTTTTATTTATGTCAATGGGTAAGCGGTTAGACTCGGGTTCGGCTTTATTAGTCGGGTGAGATGAGTGATCCATAAAACCGATCCAAGTCCAATAATCCAATTATAGAACTTCCCAAAATAGAATTACCCAATAAGTAACATAGTCTATAATTCACCAAATTCCCAAAATAACTCTTATTAGTTCCCTCAAAATGATTAATAAACGTAACACCCTAATTAATTAAAGTCCCAAAATTGTGGGGTGTTACATAATCAAATTCTCTCATCCTATGTATTAGTAAGATTTTCTTCTCTCTAACTTGCCTTTAATTTCATGGTAATTAATTCCTTGTATTTCAATTGCTTGATCTACCCGTATTTTCTCTAATTGGTTGATTGGATTGAATTGGGTATTTCTTATGTTTGGTTTTTAATTGATGGTCATTGATTATTAACCCTAAAGGAAGCAACTTTCACATGTTTAGTGTATGGTTATGACTAATTTGTGATTGGGGAATTAATTAGGCAACTAATAAATTAGATTTGATTAGTGTCGTGGTTGCGGCTAATTAGATACTAATTTGGGTTGTTGTTAATCTTTTATTAATCCATGCTTTTCATGCCTTTGGTTTGAATTGTTTGAGTGGTCACTAGGCAATTTAGGACTTAAAGGAGGGGAATTTGGTAGCGGTTGCTCAACCCCCACAAAAGAGCATTAATTGGTGAAAACCGAGATTATCTATGAATGGCATAATTAGAGAGAGGTAAAAATTACTATATTAGGGTGTTTGAATAGATTATCACCGAGGGTCGCCTTAGTCAAATTGATAGTTCGTTTATTTCGCTTGTATTCAAAACTCAAACCAAAACCCCCCTTTTTAATTGTTTATTTCTTTTGTTTATTTCATTTCCGCATTAGAATTGCATATTAGGCTATCCCTCTTCCTTGTGGATACGATACCCACTTACCCTAGCTTCTTAGTTAGTAATTTGTGGTAATTTGATAGGATTTAACGACGATCTTGCTGTCAATCGTTTATTTGTTAATTCCAACGACATGTAGAATCTCGCAAAAATTAATGAGTACATTAGATGCCACAAGGTTGCCAAAACCAACGCTCGAGTTCAAAGGTAATCCTAGAGACAAGTTACTAGATGCTGACGAGTTGCCGGATACGTATGATTGTCGACATAGGAAAGTATACGTATATGTCCATTCAGAGACTCATACCCCTTATACACTTGTGCTTCGATTATGACTCTAGATGGGCAAAACAACTAGCTAGCATCCTATTGGCACTAAATTTACCAAGTGCCATGAAGAAGAGTCTATACGCAGAATAGGATTTGATCAAGAAAAGCCTAGAGACTTCTAGCTAGGATGCCAGGGAGTTGCCAAATACGTACAACTCATGAAAAAGAAGACACATGAACTAGACGTAGAGGGGACAAGTTCAAATCACATCAGGACTCCTAATTAGATAAAATTTGTACGAAATTGATGATTTAATAGGGGTCGAGATGAAAGCTAAGGGGACGTCTAATATCCGAGTTGTAATGAACTAATCCACTGAGGACACAAAAAACTCCAATGAGATTAACAACCTGCTTATTTGTAAGATGCCAATGAGTTGCCGACTCTTCTGAAAATTTGCCAAATTGATGACTCTATATAGGGGAGGACATGACACAGAAGGGTCTAAATTTAGATTTAACAAATGCCGCAACTAATCACATAAATCACGTACCATGCAATCGACGAATATGAAAAAAATCACATTAGAGCACATTTTGATAATACCATCATATTTTTTTTAGGTACACTAATTCGAGTAGGTATAGGGTGGTCAATTGGAACCTAAACAGACGATGCTCCTATTGATTTGCGGTCGGAAGTCGTGGCAGTAGAATATCCTCCTATACTTCACCGAAATAGATGAGTACCGTTTGGGGCAGACGTCGACCATACAGCACGTCATGAAAGCCGAATGGATCCAACGTGTGTATAATCTATGCATCCTGAGGTAAAAATTTAGGTTTAGTCCTTATGCGCATCCATAGTAACGTGGCATGCAATCTAAAATGCTATACAAAAAATAAAAAAAATGTAATGTCAGTTGTGAACTAAACATTTATAATGGATCAATTTTCGAGTTAGCAAAGTCCCAAGCGGAGTCGCCACTGTGAGATACCGTACTGGCCTGGGGGTGGGCCGATTGGGTCTCGCTATTTTTTATATGAAATTGGAGTCGCCAGATGGATTTTTATAGGATCCTATGAACCTACAATGGGTCCTTTTCAAGGTACAATTTGGGAAGGTGTTAGGCACACAAATCGCCAGTCCTAAGACGGCCTCTACTAATTGATCCAAGATAAATATAAAGTTCATAATCAACGACGGAATCATATAGCAAGTAGCATGCAAGTATGTACGTATGAAATTAATTACGCGAATATATGAATAATAAAAAAAAATATGCGATGAAACATGCATATCGAGACAACCGACGCAAATTAAAAAACTAAGTGAAATGCATACGCATGCTATTATCAAAGTGGTCCACTCTCTAAGAGTCAAACCATGCTTTCGCTACTGACCAAAACGCCATGTGCACATGAAAAAACCATGTCATTGTACATGAATAAAAAGACCAACATTGCTAGCGAGATCACAATGTAAAAAACAACGAAAGCTAGTAGAAAAACAGAAAAAATAAACGAGATTACTTGGTTTTCGAAATATTTAAGAGAGGTAAGAGGCCCACAGGTGGACATATTTGTGTCGCCGTGCGGATCTCGGTTTCGTATACCAACGCGCCCAACCCTTGTCTTTGAGCCCAACGATCCAAGTTCGACCTTCGCCGCGGTGACCTTGCTATCGTGACTGACTCGCTGATTGGATGATATGTGTGTGAGTTGTATGTATGAAAGGCTCAAGACCTTGTTCTTGATATTATGAGAATAAAGAGAGTGAAAATGGTAAGTGTTTTTATTTTGCTCCGACTTCCCTTTTTTTTGTGAAGGAATAAAGACCCCTTTATATAGGAGATAACATAGGGTTTTTGGGAGATTATTAGCAGCTGATAAAGCCTTGGAGAAGAAGGCAAAATGGGGATCAATCTTATCTTTTGCCAATCAAACTGTCCATGGAAAACACAAACAAGGTCTCCAGTTGCCAATCAGTTGCCAACAGAATTCTATCCTATCTTTACCTCCCGTATTATCTTCTAATTATCAAAATGTGAAATATATGAGTTAAATGATAAGGATAATGACAGAAAAGGCTAAAGATAAAACCGTATGAGAGCCGAAAGTGACCCCATTAGGAGTTGCCACTCATTTGCCAACATGAGCTGAAATGACATTTGTGTCACGTTGACTTTAGTGGGCTTCTGGGCTTCATTAATTTGTTGGCAAAAATGGGTGAGAACTAAGAGTTAACAGGCCAACATGCCAAATCACCAAAAAATTGGGCCATTAAAGCCAAACCGGCCAAACATGAAACCTCTACGTACTTGGGCCAAGACCAATGGAGTCGAATGCATTGGTAATCAAAACCTTCTCCGGTGTCCACAATCCATCTCATCATCGGGCATTATAAAAATGGGAAGCCCCCAAATCGGGTGTCTACAGATTCAGTGACTGACTATAGACCGATAGCATGTTGTTCTACCATCTACAAAATTATAAGTAAAATTCTGGCAAACAAGTTAAAACTACACTCCCAGCCATCATAGGAAAGGAGCAGGCAACTTTTGCCGCTTGAAGAAGCATCTTTGACAATATTCCCTTACCTAGACTCTAATCAAGGGCTATACACAAGTTCATACATCCCCTAGGTGTCTAATAAAGGTAGACATTAAAAAGGCCTTCGATTCAATAGATTGCATGTTCATCAGAAGCATGTTGGAAGCATACAGTTATCCTCAACAATTCTTTGACTGGATTTGCTGCTGTGTTAGTACTACTTGGTTCTCCCTTAAGGTAAACGGAAAAAGGCATCAGGCAGTGAGACCCACTGTCTCCCTACATTTTTATTCAGGGGATAGAAATACTCTCCAGACTACTAAGGGAAATGCATACCAAGCCACAATTTTCCTACCATCCCTAAATGTTCCAGGATTGGATTAACCCAGCTAAATTTGGATGATGACTTGATGATCTTCCTGAGGGGAGATGTTCCTTCTGTTAGGGCTGCAACCCTGTGCCTTGACAAATTTGCCAAATTATCTGGTCTTCAAGCAAGCCAAGCGAAAACTGACATTTATCTAGGAGGGGTAAATCAGGAAGTGAAGCAGGAAAATTTGATGATATCTAGTTTCCTTGAGGGAAGTTTTCCTTTCAAATATCTAGGAATCCCTCTCAGCACCACAAAATTAAGGTTAGACCTATATTCTCCCCTTATTGGGAAAATTAAGAAAGCCATGGCGCACTGGAACTCAAGCAATCTTTCCTACTCAGGTAAAGTGCAGCTTATTAACTCAATAGTTTTTGGCATGGAGAATTACTGGGGAGCTTGTATGCTGATTTCTAAGAGAGCCATCAAAACCATCCGTAAAACTTGTAGGGATTTTTCTTTGGAAAATAGAACGTGGTCAAAGAAAGATCCACATTAAAAGCTGGCTAAGTATCTGTGCTCCTAGAAGGGAAGGACGTATGGATATTAAGGAGGTTATGTCCTGGAACAAAGCCTTAATAGCAAAATGGGTGTGGAGATTGCATATGAATCAGGATGGAATATAGGAGGATTGGAACAAAGCTTACAATCTTAGGGGAAAAACTTTAGAGCAGGCTGGGTTCAAATGCTCGGATGCTGAAAATTGGAAGAGTATTGTCAGGGTGAAGGATGAAATTATGGGGAAAAAAATGAAAGTCTGCACTCTTTGGACAATATTCTCCAACAATGGACCAGAAATGGCAAGTTTAATACTCAAGCAACCTATACTTTCTTCAGGGAATAGTTTAATACTCAAGCAGCTATAGGCGATGATGGTGGCGCCTATGGTGGTGGTGGTGGAGATGGGCGAGGGTGGGGGAGTGGGGAGGGGAGATAATATGAGTTGAGTTTTTATTTTCTTTACTTTTTTTAATTGATGTGTAATTAAGGGTCAATTCTTTTGGAAATAGTCAAATACAATGAAGGGGCTAACGGCGTTAGTAACCGTTAGTGAAAAACACAAAAAAACGTCATTTTGCAAACCTCAGGGGCATGCTAGACAACTCGGAAACCAGAGGGGTATACCAGAAAAACTTGGAAATCTCAGGGGTACATTATAATATTTCCCTTTTTTATTCAAATTTGTTCATTTAGACAGATTGATATGACGATGACCTGCTTTCGAATAGTCAATTTGTATTAGCCGAGTTTGATATGAACACAAACATTTCTTTGTTCGCGAATGAGTCTGCTGATGTTATGCGCACCACTATGAATGTTGATAGGATAGTTAGTGTAAATGTAAGGGGAGAAGATGGAGCTAGCCCTGGTGGAGAAAACTGATTGTTGAAGTGCATGTACTAAGGAAACGTGCTCCAAGTAAACAACTAAAGAAGGACAAGAAAGAGAAAGATCCCTTTTTCAATATAGTTATTGGACTTTATGCTTTCGTGGTGTTGAAGTGATGGATTTTAGGTAGTCTGGCTAGGTATTAAAGTTACACTAGTTATTTGTTTCAATTGGTGAAGTTATGGATTTTAGGTAGTCCAACTCTAGTAACTATTGCAACTCTTATATGTAACAACAATAACTTTTGATGACTGTAGTAACTCTAATGCGAAACTATAATAGCTTTGATAACTCTAGTAACTCTTGAAACTCCTATGCGTAACTACGTTAACTTTTGACACTATTATAAGTTTTGATAATTCTAGTATAACTCTTGAAACTTCTATGCGTAACTACAATAACTTTTTATAACTCTAGTAACTCTTGAAACTCGTAAGCGTGACTACAATAACTTTTGATAACTCTAGTAACTATTTGTAACTCCAATGCGTAAAAGTATTGGTAACTCTAATCCTAACTCAAATAACTATTGAAACTCCTATGCGTAATTATTATAACTTTAGAAAACTCTGGTAACTATTGCATCTCCAAAGCATAACTTCAATAACTTCAATAAAGTTAATACAATTGTGTTTTTAAGTTTTTGGAAATATGCTTTTGGAGATGGGATGAAGTTATGTAATTTTAGTGATGAAGTTTGAGCTAGGTGTTATAGTTACTGCAGTTATTTGTTCCAGTTGTTGAAGTTATTGGAGTTGTCTGTTATGATTGACTACAATTATGTGTTAGAATTATTGGAGTTATCTTTTCATTTAATACAATTATGTGTATGTTGGGTTATGGTTAAGTCTAACTTGTGGAAAACACTAAAACCTCCGAAAATCACATAAATTTATTAACATGAATCTAATAGAGATGACATACCTTTGTCACGTGAATACATAATCCTCGTGATAATAATAATAATAACAAAGAAAGGACCCCAAGCGTTGCCCCACTATCGGTATCCACACGAGGCTACGAACTCAACGACCGTCGGCTAGGACGAGCTTGAATCACGAATAAGGTTTGTGTCTCACTTTTGTCAAAAACTTGTTACGTGTTTATTTAACCGCAAGCGTACGGGTTATTGTAGCTAACGGGTCGATCTCAGGAAGGTATGAATAATGTCTAGGTTGTCTAAAGAATTGTAGAGTCAGCTACGCTATGGACGAAATAGATTGGTGATTGTATCAATTAATGGGTAACAAGAATGTAAATGAAGTTGGTGTAAATCAATGAACTAAGACCTAATAAGGTGGAGATATCCCCACTAACATGCATCTACTACGATATTAAAACACATAGCAAGTCAATTAAACATATATTAGGGGAGATTATGCAAAGAACTACTTATCCTAGCGAGGCTATCATAGTCTATTCCAATTACTATCTTAAATCCTACTTCCGTAGTGAAATGATCAAGTAATAAGAAGCATTAAGAACGCACAATAATTCCCAACTAGTCCTGGCAACCCACTTCCGTACTAAAATAGTCCTAATCAATATTAGAGGGCTAATCACTAAACAAGAATTGCAACTGCCCGTTTATAAATTCCGTTTAGCACTCAACAAGCATGAATTAGCATAAATCTAAACGCATCAACATGCATAGAAATTAGACAACAATAATCAAAATCAAGTTGGTAATTAAACCTAGCCATAATAAGCCCTAATCATATGAATAATCTAACTTGCTAATTCATGAATCAAATCGTAGCATCTAACATTTTAGGGTTCGATCAAACTTCTAGAGAAAGACTACTCGCACATAACTAAATCAAGAACAACAATGATAAGATTAAAGGTAAGCATAGTTAAAGAGTAAAAGGAAGAAATAACAATATTGTGAATTGGGTCTGAATAATACTCTGAAATATAATGAAAATAATCCGAAGAATAATAAGCGTTGTAGTCTTGAAAAGTAGCAGTGCAGAAAATAATAAAAGCCTAGATAAAAGTTACAAGTGCTCAACTAGGTATAAATACCTAGGAGGTTATTTTATAATTTCCTAATAGAAAATAGGAAATAAACCCCCGAAAACAAATAAGCAAAATACGGAAAATATATCTCGTGCAGCTACACGAGTCGTACAACATAATGCACGAGTCGTGCCTGTAACACTACGGAATATGGAAAGTGGTTTATACATTGGGAAATTAAAGCTCATATGATCAGTTTATAATAGATTCCTACCATCATACTACCAACAAGGCCTTCACCTTTTAGAGCCCGGAGAGGATATATGGGCCTAATAGGTGACTACCCATCTTATTGGGTTGTGTTGCGACGGACGGTGGATCGGGCTATTACAGAGAGCCCGGAGAGGATATATGGGCCTAATAGGTGACTACCCATCTTATTGGGTTGTGTTGCGACGGACGGTGGATCGGGCTATTACAGATGGTATCAGAGTGCCCACTTTAGCGACCAAATCGTGAATTTACACGAGTCGTGCAATCAGCGCACTAGTCGTGTAAAACTCCGGCAGTCCAACTTCAAACGCCTCTAATTTCTTCGTTAGTTATCCGATTAGGGCGTGTGACCACTTTTTAGAAAGCTAAGATCATAAAATTTCACCTCCAATTGGTTTCACTGAAAATTTACAAGTGGTTTGGGAGATATTTAGCTCCAAATTTGGCCCTGCGTAAATGAACTTCAATCCCGCATCTTAACTTCTCCAAAATGTCCTCTTTATGTCCTGAAAAGGTCAAAAACCAACAATTATACCAAGGACGTGAAATATTGCGAGAATGAATGATAATCAAGTATAAATGGGAGCAAATATAGCAATTATAGCACCGTAAAGTCCTATATAACTATGAAAAATAAGGACTTATCAATACTCTCTTAAGAGTTTGTGGATGATATGTTGTACGAACAACATGTTCCTCTAAGGACCCATTTCCAACGTCTCTTACCATGAGAGTTATCATCATCATCCATACCCATTGTCCCACGTTACATATATAAGCCAAAACCAATATGTAATGTTAGCTTTAATCTTAATGTGGAGAATTAATCTCCCACATTAATATCATAATGGCTGACAATTAACTCCTCCTAATCTAATTAGGAAACTGTTAATTCTCGAACTGACTAACTTCAATTAGTCTAAGTGCGACACTACGGATTCCAAACCCATTAACGATGATACGTATTCATAATGTTGGTTCGGTATTAGCGTAATGTGTGTGACCCAGTAGGTTCAATTATACTTAGCAGTAGGTTTATCAACCTACAAATCGTAAGCGTCTCTAGCCAAACATTACGACTACCTAAATATAATTGAATAATTATCTCCATAATTATACCTTTGACTATTCGACTACTTGATCGAAGGACACACTCCTTCAATCTCCCACTTGTCTTTAGAGCAAGTGCGGAAATCGCGTTCCCTTGTCACTTAATGTCTAAATTGAACATAAGGTGAGATATCAAGTCATCCTTATATAATTTCCAAATGTGAAATTGTTGATACAAATGATTGATCTACAATCCATTTGAGCACAGCCATGCATTTTTCAGTTTCTACTCTCTGCGAGGCTCAAAGACAACAATCCCATCTGATGGGAGGACAACACCAATCTTGCACATCCAAATCTCTCTACTAGGTTCATGATAATCCGAATGTAACCTTTATTACCCCTTTTAACAACGAGTGTTAGGCAATATCACAGTCTACCGATCCTTTAGCAAGAGCAAATGATGCACTCGGGTTTAGGAACCGAGTCACAATATTCGATGTGAAATTTTTTAATGACTTGTAAAAAATCTCTAAAGAATTCACACAACGGGTCTGTACAATATGAATTTACAAAACTCATATCCATGCAAAAGATTCATGACTTCCCAAGTCACGAAACTCATGAAACAGAGTTAATGAATCAACTTGCAAACCAGTCATGCTAAGTCGTTAAGGTGTCCAACATTAGCGTGAAAACGCTACCAAAGTTTAACGACCTAGACCGGGGACTAAATAATAATTATCGTTGTTCAGTTAATAGGGTTTCATAATCAAGACCTCATCTTAACAACCTATTGGGATATAATATTATTTGGACAATCATTTAATTTTAAACCATAATTAAATGAACAATCGAACTTATGATTTTCGATAAATGATAAATGTAATAAGTATTGTTTTGTGATCATGATATCCAAATCATGTCAAAAAAACATATGAATCACAACCACTCTCTAAAGTGTTTGATTCCTATTTGTCACGGTATACCTCTCTTGCTTACCCTATGACAAAGGTTTAACCTATAAATTTACGTAATTGTAAATTGTACTTACTTTGCTAATCACCCATCAATGATCTAATCAATACGGTGATATAACTTGCAAAATTATTTTGATCTTTGATATGTTATCGGTTTCTCAAACTTTAACACATCATGCTCAACTATAACTACAACAAATAAGCACTTGTGCCACGTGTAAATTCGTGGCACAAGTGCAAAATTTCCGTGGCTAGGCTACTTTGCCACGGGAATTTCAATTGGAGGTACCCGTGGCACAAGTGGTCGTGGCTGGGAAATTGCGACTGGAAAAGTTATAACGTGGCATATGAACACAAAGTTCCAAAATTTTCTCAACAACCGCAATCTCCATTCAAATGGAATTGCATATTTGGTCCAGTTGGGCACCATAAGTTATGTACAAGATGCTCCAAGCATACGAGAATACTGGCATGAGACATGGAGGAAAATCTCTCTAAGAATTTTCTTACATTGAACTCAATAAGCATTACGTCAAAGTACATGCTCCCTCTAAAATCAATTATTATCTAGATGTTTAAGATGTACACTTTGTACGATTGTACTCCTCCTCTATCTTACACTACCAAAAATCATTTACCAACTCAAGTCTACACAACTTCGATATTGGAATATTATTTGCCATTAATGATCAATATATATATCTAATATATAAAATCAGGAAAAAGAATATTTATGCTCCCACTAAACCTCTTGTCTACACAAGAGTTATTTTCATATTTAATAGACCCACTTCCAAAGTTGACTTTTAAATAGAAGACTCCTAAATGCTAACTTGAATCCTTCACTAGGGATTTTAAGTTTGCATGATTCCCAACGTTCACTGAATCAACAAAAACTTTAAGATGCACCCATACACTTCTTCCAATAACCATTAGGAAGCGGTATCAATATCCATGTGACGAATCTCATAATCATAATGAGATGTTAAGAATATTCGAACGGATGTTAGCATAGAAATTGATGATGAAACCTTCATCAACTCTTCTAGTTTTGAAGAAACAGTATGTTGTTTCACATGTCTGTTTTCATTTAGAAAAATAATCTGCATAAAATGGGGCTACCCATTTAGCAAACAACCAAGTCCTAGACTTGATTTTCAGACGTGAAATCCATCTCGAATTTTAAGGCCTCTAACCATTTGGAGTTTTGACTTGTCAATACTCATAGTTCAAAGACTTGTTACTTAACAAAGTTTCTTATCGAAATTCACACCAAACAGATCTCTAAGCTTCTGTTTGTCAAATTTATTTTCTTTTTAGACCTACATTGGGCATGTTCATGAGCATTACTACATGTTTCTAAAATAGTAGTTAGATCCACCTTTCCTCAATACTCACCAAAAATTTAAATTGGGGTGATATATTAGGATTAGGTATGATAGAACTATTTGTTGCTCTACTCGAATCTAATCGAGATAAACATTTCTCCCACTTGTCATTTTAGAAAGATGATGTCTTTCCAAAGCGACACCTCTTTGAGCAACAAACGTTATGTTCTCAAAATGTTGTAGAAAGATATACTCGTGTTTCTTGCAAAGAAACACAAATCTAATTTGTAATTTAAGGAAAAATTGACAATTTAGGAACTATTCCTATCCATATTAATATGGCGTCTTTGCACCTACTAGTGACAAAATCATGTTTAGTTTTGAAGTCACCAACTGTAAGCAAGTACCAAAGTGACGGAAGATTGGCTTGACTCATCATGGAACGAATCATACCCAGTAAGATTTAACCCTTCGATCCGAACAAATCATCCATAGTGTTTAGAATCGAGATAATTCGCAATACTATACTACAAAAATTCATGACAGTCATCAAATCAAATACTTGACTGGAACATTTACTATCTCGATCTAATCGAATGATCCATATTACTTGTCAAGTTAAATTTATATTCCATTGTGAGAAATTTCTTAACTTTCTAAAAGTTAATGATTTATGTTGCATAAATGTAACCGTATTTATCAAAACATTTATAAGTGAAATATCTAATTAAAACCACTCGAATAGTCGTGCTCATTGATTTGCACAAAAGCGTACAATTCAACAGTTCATTTACCAATTCCAAAAAGGTAATTTATGTGTTTTATCATGAAACATTTGCAAATGTCTTATGAATCAAAGTCAAAAGACTCAAGAACGTATTCCCAAGGAATAATTCAATGCATGTTTGCATGACTCAAACGACAATGCTATGTAGTTGGTTTTCAAACATTTGATTCAGGCGTAAATTTATGTCATGAGCTTGTTTCTAAAAGCAAATAGAACTCAACGTTCCTATGTACTGGTAAGAGCAACTATTGTTCTTTATGAGGGAAGAAACTCCCATATCTTATATAGAGTTTAAAACCACGATAAATTAGTAACTATTGCTCAAATTCCAATACGTCGGTCCAACCTCTCAATTGATCAAACTTCTACTTCTTAATGTCTTCACATTTCACAAATGTAAGAACTCTTAATATCCGACGGTATCTAATACCTTGGTGTAGAATTTATCATTTTGAATTTAATGACATAAAACTTAAATAGAAGCAATGTTTCCATTCTTCTTCTCTTCCTTGCCAGAGAATGATGTCTTTGCCCAACAATAGCTATTGTCACAATTGCTCATTGTTTTCAAAATAACCGCTATTTTGAGCACTTGAAACCCAACCGGTTTCTTACATTCGATTCAATATTCAAAATTTCTAATGTCTTTTAAACCTCCATATCCTCGCGTACTCAATGAACCTTGTTATTGAGTTGCAGAATAATGTCATTAGTTTTTACTATCTAATCGTAATTGCCACATTAGAAATAAGACACGCATTCCAATTCTCGTCATTTGGTGATCTTTTAGGTGAAATAAGCATTTCCGAAAAGAAAACAGATTACTATCTCTAAGATATAACCTTTTGTTTTTAATTAAGGAGAACACATATTACTATCTCTAAGATATAATCCATCTTAATTTAATTACTTGAAAAACTATTTCCAAGTCTCGACCCAGTCGATAAAGTTATAGTCGTTCAACGCTCATTCCCAAGGATTTGAACATAAAATAAAATCGGTTGTTCTTATATTGCAAAGTAATTAACATCTACCACACAAATAACTTGAGTTTTAAATTATTACTACTAAAGTTATTTAGCATTTTATTCAATCCAATGCCCTAAGAGAATAAAATGATTCAAAGATCCCAAATAATTTAGCCTAAGCCAGCTTTGGCGTGTCACCCAGACTAAACCATTCAGGTAAGTAATCCCATTACTAATTATATCCAATAAAATTCTTGGTTTATAGGTTATATCCAATATCAACCTGATATGCTGTAAATGTAGTGTATTAATCTGCATTATTTAGGCGCTTTAGGGGTTATTTGGGCGTGGTATTGTCGTGACTCGTAAACCACATCATTAGGAGTATGGTTGAAGTTTATTGATGGTTTTATGGGATTTTGGTGGCTCAATATCCTTTTGGTGAGTGTTGGATGGGATTAGAAGATCAAGCTACGAGTTGGAGCGAGATTCAAGAAGAAGATAGCTTGACCACACTCAAAGAACCACACATCATCACCTCCAACTTTATTGGATCATAACTCTCTAACCATAAGATATTTTTCATAAATTCCAAGTGGAGAGGAAATTTCATAGTCTTATCTTTCCAACGATATATTATGAGCTCAAAATGAAGTTCGGAGGTGAGAGTTATGCCCGTTCGAAGATTGCCCTGCCCACAGTCCCTCGACCCGAGGATTATTACCCTCGACTCGGCGAAGATCATCTCGATTCGAGGGTGGTTCTCCTCGAGTGGAGGAGAGACGATAGGACCGGTATTGTTAAGAACAAGATCCTCGACTCGAGTCCTCGAGTCGAGGGAGCGTCTTCCGGGGAAATTTCCATAACCTCGTTTTTGACGATTTTCCTTGGATTCTTTTGACTTTTATCTTCTAGTCTTTTGTACTTAAGTTAAATAAAGGGGCATGAACCCCTCAATAATACTTATCACTTTTCATTTTATTTTCATCTTGTTCTTAGTTCTAGAAAGAGAAACTTAAGGAGATATTAGTGAAAATTAGTATTTTTATTATGAATTCCATCTCAAATATTATTGTAATAATTGGTATGGAAGGCTAATCCCCTTCTAAGACTCTTGGTGTAATCAAATCTTTCATCCTATTATCAAATTTTAATTATGAAATACGGTTTTATTTTAGGTTTTCTTTCCAATGGACTTTGAGAACCGCTTTTCTATTTGTTGTGGTGAACTTCAAGGCAAAGAAATTTGACATTTTAGACAATCTGATATATATATATATATATATATATATATATATATATATATATATATATATAGATTATGCACCTTGCAAAAGGAATGTAGAAATTTTGGTAAGCCACTGTTTTCTCTATTTATGAAGTTATCTTTTTTTACCGCAGTGACCATGTGTTTTGTTTTGCGACTTTTAATTTCTGTCTAATTTGTTGATTCTTTGTAAATGAAAAGCTTTAATCAATATCTTGTGAAATACAACCATCCACTTGCTGGTGAACTAGCTGATTTTGAATAGCATTTTGGGAAATTGCCCTGGCAAATTAAGAACTCAAAATCTGATTCGGCAGTTTATGCCATGGTTCATTGCCTAAACTATGATGGACAGTGTTTAAATCACAATTGGGAAAGGCAAATAAAATAGAGGAAGGTGTTTCGTGCAGAGATTTGTATTTCGCTTTGTTAAGTTTGAGAATTTTGGGGCAAAAATCGGAGAACTTGGAGATGGAAAAGCCGATGACAAGACAAATGAACAAGCTCCTTTACCATTGAAGGAAACCAAGAACACTTCTCTATCAGATCATTTTACCAAAGTTGAAGGTCAAAGTAAAACCACCTCCACCATGTCCTGAATATCCGTTAGAGAATACACCAAGGTAATAACTTTTTTTTTTCTTTTTGTTACATTCTTTTCTGTTGGAATAACATACTTCATTTCTTTTATGCGTAGTATTGAAGTTTGAAGAAGGTGGTTGGGGGAGAAGAAATCGCCTTTTTTTATGGTGTATTGAAAAGGATCGGGTGTGAGGAAGTTGGAATTTTTTTGTGATGATTTTTGGGGGAATTTTGGGAGAGAACGGTATGTTGTATTAGAGATGGAATGTTGGTTTCTAGTTATGAGTTCTGATTGTGGGGGAAATTCTGAGCTAAGACAAGATTTTTTCAGAGTTTAATTGTGTTTTTTCTGTCTCTTTTCTTTGTGCAAGAACAGGAACAAAACCGTTTGTGAGAAATTCTCTCGTACGAAGAAGGTGCCGGAATAACGTGACAAAGATAATATTAGAGCTTCATCTGATTGTATTTTTTATCCCTCAAGATGATGTTGTACCTTTTACAGAAGACAATATTACATGTGTGTTTTAGGATTTTCGTGACTGAAATAATGTGTACTCTTCAAATTACAATCAATGAAGAGTTGCTGTAGTTACTATAGTTATTGCAGTTAAACATTTGGACAAAGTGTATATTTTATGAATGCCTCTTTCCTATAGTTACCAGAGTTATTAAAGTTACTTGCAGTTAGACGTTGGATTTACAACTGTTAAATGGGGAGTTACTAGAGTTATTGTTGTTAAGCAATGAAGTTATTATATTAAAACATTAAGAGTTATTGGAGACTTGGAGTCAATACAGTTACAACAGTTAGACAGTGAGTTGTTGGAGTACAATGGAGTATCTACAGTACTACCGTTAGACTCGGAGTTTTTGAAGTTCAACATTCCAGTCAGTCTATTTAAACATTACAGTTATTGGAATTACTACAATTGGATAATGAGTTATACGTCTCACTACACTTTACACGTCAGTCTTCTTTGAGGTTTCGAAGTTACAAGAGTTAAGCACTGCAGCATCATAGTTAATAAGGTTATTTAAAGTTATTAAAGTTGAACATCTATTTCCATTGATTGGAGTTACTGATGTTATTATAGTTATTATTACTAAAGTTCGTAAAGTTATTATAGTTAAAGGAGTTAAGAACCGGAGGAATTATAAGTGTAGAATTGAACACCGAATTCCATAGATGGGAGTTATTAAAGTTAATCTCTAGCTACAAAAATCCATAACTATGAACATGGATCGAAAAATTCTTAATCGACAATTAAAGTATTCTGACTTTTATTCTAAATCTTCGTTTTCGTCACTTCCATCACTTTCGACACTTTCAAGACTCCTCATTGTCATCATCCCTTTGCACTTGTCACAAGTAATATTTCTACATGAGAACTTAGAAAATTCACTTGCAAGAAGGTAAAGTTCATTCTACGACATTTAATCATGACTGTTGTTCTAATTAAACTACTATCCTACATCTCTATATAAATTTGGGTTGCAAAACTGTGGTAGGGACATTTGTCCAATTTTTATAGGTTAAAAGAAGGGACATTGTTTACTTCAAGTTTTTAAGTCATACCATTCACATTGCAATATGCATACGGTCACGCATGTACATTTAGTTTGTGCATGAATCAGTAGGGACATTGTATACTTCAAGTTTTAGACCATACCATTCACATTGCATTATGCATACAGTCACACATGTACAAGTTTGTGCATAATCTTTAAAATAAGAGTAAGTACAACTCATGCCAGTACTGCTTTTGTGGTGCATGAATTTTAGTTTTTTTATTTATTATTATTTATTATTATTACTTATTCAAAGGAGAGGTACAAGGTAAATAGAGAGGTTAAATGTCTCAAATATAATGTTAATCTTTCATGTATCTGCCAATTTCCAAGGTTAACATCACCTAAAAAAATTGTACTACACACTTCTTTATAATCAACAACCACTTACAAAAGGAAATTAATTACAATATGAAAATGAAAATAGTAGAGCAATCAATTCAAAAGAACATCGAAACCAAAGCACGGTCAAGAATGAAATCAATTGAGAAACTAAAAATCAGAAAATCCAAGCTAATCTATGGTATACATAACGTACAGATTTCATTGACGGGAAAAAAGCACCCATGCAACTACCATATCACACGGATCTAAACCAGATGATAGAAGTTACCCATGTGAAACCAACAACGTTTAAATTGATAATCTAAAGATAAGTAGTATGCAATTATTATATGTAAGCAGAAATACCAAATTACATGATGGTTGTACCTAGCCTATTTCTCGACATTTTCAAGGACTTCAGATGCAAGAATTGAGTGAATAAAATCATAAGTTCACAGCAAAAGACTCTACATTTGATTAGCACGTCAATGTTAGTATTAACTACTCGTATTCCATACCAACACAAATGAGCAATCATTATGTTCAAGCCAACAAATGCTTGAGAAAGGAAACATCATAGTCAGTACTAACCCAGAAAATCATACTCCAATAACCAACACTAGGAACATCAGAACAAGAACTAAATTCCATCCATGATAAATCTTCTTTCATTAGGAAGTTCACTGATCACACAGCATGGATCAGCATGAAAGTAATCTAAAAATTAAAAGATTAGTGCCCTTACTTTTATAACTTTGAAAAGACAGTTTTTTATCCATACCTGTGATTTCCCCTTCATGGAACATGTTCTTGCATTGTGCTTTTTTTGTTTATTGCATTTCGAGCATGTCCTTAGTTTTTGGCTTTGATTACTTTCTTCGCATTGATATCTTCTCTTTTCCAGAACGCATTCTTTTTCTCGTGCCTTCGTTTTTTGGATATGCTTGGAGGGAGGATTGTCACTTCAGTCGATGGAGTAATATCTAACAGAGCTTCTATTTGTTGTCTCTTTGTTCTTCGTGCACTCGTCTTACCAACTAATAAGCTTTCCCTAGAACTTTTCAGAATGGCTGTAAATTTTGCAATTTCTTCTTGGTTGCCTTCAATCTCATTCTTGACACTATAAATCTCATTCCACAGAGTAGAGTAGCATTTACTGCTCTTAGTATCCTTCTTCCTATGATCATCGAGAAGATTACCTGAAATTGTAGAATTCCAGTTATTCAAATAATCGTATACATACTGTTTTTGGTGAGTTTGAATGACTTTTGAAATATGACTTTTACCTTGTAAGTCAAATACAGGCTTTCGATATGACTCTATTGTCCACCTATCAAGTACATACTCCTTTGGGATTGTACTAAATCCTTTACTAGCTAAAACCCACAAGGCATGTCTGCACAATATGCCTATCCTAGTGAATAGCATACAGGAGCATTGTATATTGTTGTTTGAAATGTCAAAAAGCACTTGAACCTGCACAAAACACTAAAGAATTAAAACGGACCATTACAACAATTAGTCGGTCAACCAACCTCCAATCACAGAGTATACTACTGCAGTGCTTAAGTATGATACTCAATAAAGATAAACACACAACCATAATTCAGTAATAGCAACAACAATAATAGAAGTGAAGACAAAACCAAACAAGCGTAAAAGAGGACGAAAATAGTTTACCCGATCCCTTCTCAATGAGTCACTTACAACAGTCTCCTCATATTGATATATTCTTTTGTACCCAGCAACCCCACATCTTAAAGACGCCATAATCTCTGCTTGTATCGAGTAGAACACTCCGTGTGTGTAAACTTGAGAAGCATACTTCTCTAAAGGGTTGAGAGTTTGTAGCACCGACATTGAATTCTCACACTCGTAATTAAGTTTGTCTACTGCATTCCTCTGCTGAGCAATAATTGCACTTTAAAATCTCATCCAAAGTTCAATAAGAGTAGCACTCTCATCCAAGAATGTCTTAAAGAAATTGTTTTCACTTTCTGACCGCTGGCTACTTCTTAGAATTAGTCCAAGACATGTATCTGGGAAATAAGAAGGAACCCACTGGTGTCTAATGTTAAATATATCTATCAACCATGGGTTCGAATCCAACTCATAATCTTGAATTATAGGTTCTCATTCAGTGTCGAATTCACTATGTTCCATTATATTATTCCAAATTAAACCAGACCAGTGAAGCGCGAGACATAAAATCCGTATTGTCATTTGCCACATCATGACCAACCTTTTCTGTTAATTTGTCCATTATGTGTCAAGCACAAAAACGGTGAAGTGCAGTCTTGAACACTGAAGCAATAGCAATCTTCATAACTGGGTCTTGGTCTGTTATTATCCATTTAGGTTCCTTGTAATCCATACACTCCAGAAAATTTTAAAATACCCAAACAAATGACCCTATGTCCTCTTTTGCTATTAAAGAAGCTGAAAACGTAACACACTTTTGTGATGATCAACACCCGTGAAAGGAGTGAAAACGGCATTATACTTATTTGTCTTGTGTGTGGGATCAAATGAAACTCCTTCTCCAAATAGTTGGTAATTTCTTCTAGAACAAGAATCTGCACAAAATGCTCTCGTCGAAATTCCACCCTGATTCTTTTCTACAGCATAGTAAAATCCCTCCGATTCATTTTTCAGTCTTTGCAGCTTATCCAAAAAAAGTTGGGCGTCTCTCTCACCAATTACACGCTTCATGTCCCCTTTGAAGTTGTTCATGACAACAAGAGTTCCCCAAACATTCAGCTTGTTTCTTAAGACATTTAAATGTCTTTGTAGTCCCAACATTAACCCGTGCGTTCTAGGTAAGGAGTTTTGTATGGTTGAAAGAAATCTTTCTGTTGATCTTTTGAAATCTTTCAAATCTAGGAGAAACCAATCCATGGTTGTGACCTAGGTAAAACAGATTTACAACATAATGCGTTCCTTGAAGTTTAAAGGCAATCACAGACTTACAGCCTACCTGAGTTGTTCTCCTGATCCTACGCACCTGTTTAACTTCACCAGTCTCATCACCTATTGCTTGTGGATATATCAAACTACTAATAGCAGCTTTACGTCTGTCCCCTTCTCTATTGTAGTGTATATACCTCAGAGTGACTATCTCATCCCTTGAAATGCGAGTGTCATTTCTTATGTCAAAGCCACAAGCAGCTGAATATCGATCATAGAATTGTTCTGCCATTTCCAATGTTGCGAACTTTTGACCAATGCGTGGTATCAATTCTTCTTCCACCGTTGAAATCCATTCCTCAGTGCCTCCTGGAGTATGGTGGGATGATTGTGTTGCCCTATTTTGGGGTTTAGCGGCAGAGCTTGATGCAATCATTTGTCCATTTGTAGTTGGCACATTCATATTTTCATGTATTCATATAAGAGAAAATGCACTTAGTAAAAAAGACTTGTTGAAGATAAAAAGACTAATGAGAAACATCAATAGATAACTTCGACAAATTCAAAAACTGAAAAAATTACTATATAACTCTGGTAACTACAATAACTTTTGATAACTCTTGTAACTATTTGTAACTCCATTGTGAATTAAAACAACTTTGATAACTAAAGTAAGTAATGCATCTCATATGCTTAACTTCAATAATTTTTTATAACTGTATGTGGTAACTATTGCAACTGCTATGCGTAACTTCAATAACTTTTGTTAACTCGAGTAACTCTTTTGTAACTTCAATGTGCAACTCCAATAACTTTTTTGATAACTCTTGTAACCTTTGGTCACTTTTGATAACTCTTTGTAACTATCGCAACTCCTATGCATAACTCAAATAACTTTAGATAACTAAAGTAACTAATGCATCTGTTATGCGTAACTCCAATAACTTTTGATGACTGTAGTAACTATTGAACTGTTATGCGTAACTTCAATAACTTTTATTAACTCTAGTAAATCTTTGTGACTCCAATGTGCAACTCCAATAACTTTTTGATAACTCTTGTAACCTTTGGTCACTTTTGATAACTCTTATAACTATTTGTAACTCCAATTTAACTAAACAACTTTGATAACTAAAGTAACAAGCGCGAATTATGAATGTAATTCATGGATAAAACGGATCTTGATCAATTAATTCCCACAACGCACTAACTAATCGGTCCTAGTTATCACTATTCCTCTATCAATCTCAATTACTCTATTGCGAAAACAAAATTCCCAATCCTCAAGAAAGTAGAAAATTAGCTCCTCATACAATCCATGGAAAACCGTTGTTTTTCTTCTAAAAAATTCTGAATGAATAAACCTAAAGTCGGGAGTTCTTATTTATATCGTCAAAGGAAACGTAAAATAGAAAAACAAGGGAAAAGGAAATAGCAGCCATCGCGGTCCACCAAGGTCACAACCGCGGACCCCCAAGGACCATCGCGGCCCGCCAAACGCTTCAGCACGGCCCGCAAAATATCTCTGTCGTGGGTCTTTTTGCTTTCTCTGGCGCTCCGCCAAGCTTGCAGCGCGGGCCACCAAATATCTCTGGAAAGGCTTTCATAAGCGTCCCAATTTGCCCGCATCCAAAAAGTGCTCAAAACGACCAAAATTACACCAAATTTAAGAATCGATACTCAACACCAATAGTGAGTATGTTAAATCAGTTGGAACATTAAAATACAATAAAAACCATCAAATTGATGCATACAAAATGGGCAAATCAACTATATATAAATACTAAATCAAAATTGGACTAAATTACAATAGTAGTTTTTGTTTTGCTCTATATGCTAAGCATAGGTCATAACAAGATTATATTGTGACTGCGTTTAATGGAGATTTTTGATAAATGAACTCTATCTTTTCGATGTACATAATACACTTTTGATACCAGAACCGGGTATAATTTTCAAGTGTATATGACTTCAAACTCTAAAACATACTTGATTGTGACCCTGATCCCTATCTACTCCGCTCATACAATTTCGAGAAAGGTACATATGTTACGAAAACAACAATTTAGACATGAGGTGATTTCTTAGGTCAAAAACCAAACTTTTGTTGTAGGTGACGATGATAGATCATATCAAGTTTGTCTTAGACATATCGTCTACAAATTCCGTTTAAAATTAAGTAAACCCGTGAACTCACGGGCGTAAAAACTAGTTAGATTCTAATTTGGGTTGTTCTTAATCCTTTGTTAATCCTTGATCTTCATGCCTTTGGTTTTGATTTGTTCGAGTGGTCACTAGACAAATTAGGACTAAAAAGAGAGAAAATTTATTAGCGGTTGCTCAAATTCCCTACAAAAGGGGATTAATAGGTTTAAACCCGAATTATCTTTGAATTGGTTTAATTAGAGAGAGGTTAAACTTGTTTTATTAGGGTGTTAGACTAGATTATCACCGAGGGTCGTCTTAATCCATTTGGTAAATCGCTTATTTCAATATTTCTCTTGTAGTCAATCTTCAAACCAAACCACCCCTTTTAATTGCTTTATTCCTTTTGTTATTTATTTTCCGCACTTTCATCGCATATTAGGCTATCCCTCTTCCTTGTGGATACGATATCCACTTACATTGCTAGTTTAGTAAGAATAGTGGTAATTTGACTAGGTTTAACGACAATCTAGCTATCATAAGTCGTCTTATTCATAAACTCCCTGTGTTTGCATTGCCTCGATGTACTTTTAGGTCCCCTTTTTATGACCAACAATCGATATTAACCTAAATACTTTTCAACACACTTTTTTTTTGTAACACCCAGGCTCATCGTCTGAGCCGAGAGTAGTCACCTATGGCAGCTTGCCAGGCTGTGGGCTGACCTCACAGACCAACACGGGTCCTTTCGGCGCATTTTGACCTCACTCATGCGCACCCTGGGAAACTTCCCAGGAGGTCACCCATCCTGAAATTGCTCCCAGTCAAGCACACTTAACTGTGGAGTTCTTATCACATGGGATTCCTAAAAGGAAAGTCGACTTTGTTGGTATGAGTAGCACTGTCAATCCTTTTAAGCACCTCATATGAGCCCTTAATTTCTCAGAAACCTCCTCTGAAATCTGGGGTATTACATTTTTTGGGTCAACTCCGACGCAACCCGTTGACCCGTTCTTGAGTTAAGACTAAACGAACCCAATATGTGTTAGAATGATACAAAAATTTTATAAAAATGAAAAAAAAAAATTCTAGTTAATTTAGTGTTTTTAAAACAAAACAAAATTCATCAATATAATCGTCATATGAAAACATATTCTAGTAAAACAAATATTGAAAATATCTCACGAACACATCTCTTTATAACACAATAAAACATTCAATATAGGTTAATATTTTGCATCTTTCATCGACAGATGAAACATGTTAAACTTAAAGAAGAAAAAAGAAAAGACATAAATTGTTTCTAGTATTTATGAGACATATTTCTAGACATTAATATTTTGCATCTTTCATCAGCGGATTATACTATGCTTCTTGTCAAAGTATAAGTACTTGCAACAAAATTATTAAGACATTTATATTATGTCGATTCGGAGCTTTTCACTCCGCGTGTATTGATTGGATTAATATTCGTCACATATATATGGAGAAGATCTGTGTGCCCTAAGGCTAAAATCTATATGTACTTACCAAGTATAGCTTTAAAATGTATGTGTATTGAACAAGTATAAAGTCAATTTGAACTTATTATGTACAATGGCATGACAATACGAAATTTATCGAGTATCACTCATTAATCATACAACAATTTACTTATTTCGTCACTAAAACAATAAAATTTTCATATCCATTTCTTAGTGGTCTGGATACCTATACCATTCCCTTGTCCCAATCTACTGTCTCACTCTTTATGATATTACTACGTGTAATTTGGTTTTAAGGGGAAAAAAAAATTTCACATCGCAACTCATACCACGCGCAAATCACAACTCCACGCGCAAACCAGCCACCAACGAAAACCAAACTCCTGCCACGAAAAGGCCCATCCACTAGCAAGCATTGATTACCGGCATACCGCCTACCGTGGCACCACGTAATTATAATAATGTCGGACAAGATGTCCATGACTTTTTTTTTTTTTTTTTTTTTTTGCAGATCTTAAATGAGGGGTTACCGGACTGCCGGGCGTATTAAGGGTGTGTTTGGTAGTCATAGATGTTCAGGTAGCATTTAGTTGTTGAGGTAACTGTTAGCAGTTTGACTACCTGTTAGCTGTTGGCTGAAAAGTAGCTGTTAACAATGACGTATTTGGCACAATCAGTAGCTGTTGAGTTATTAAAATGATATATATCAGAAATTAGAAAATCAGAAATGCTACTTTCTATAGGAAATGCTACTTATAATAGCATTTGTCAAATGCTGCTTAAAACGCTAAATGCTACTTCAAACGCTAATAACAAATGAACAGACAAACATGTAAAGTAACATTTTGACTTGGTCAAAACGCTAAACGCTACCTTCTACTTGTCTACCAAACATACCCTAAGAAATCTTTTAGGATAACACTCTTGTCACAGCTCAAATATCCGTCGCATGCATCACAAGCGCCTTGAAGAGTGTATATTTGAGCTCCAACGTTGTCATTTACTCAACTTAGCCAAATAGACCCTTAAAATTGCATATCAATATTTGCTCGGCTTGACTTGTCGAAGTCCCGGATATTAACACGACGACACCGTCCAGACTACACGGCTCTCTGCTCCACATCCACAAAACTTATTCGGACCCATAAATCTTCTTTCATCTGTTGTTCATCATCAACATCTCAAAAAATTCATAAACCCCAAAAAAATCCCCCAAAAAAATGTCCAAGGCGGCGCCACCGTTACCGGCGGACTTATCATATGACCTGGAAGCCAGCGACTTCACCTCCTCCCTCCCTCTCAAAAAAGTCCCCCACGGCGACATTTTCTCGGCGGCGCGTGCAGGCGACGTGGAGCGCCTCGGCTACCTGCTCGAGACCGGGGTTAATGTCAACGCTAGGGACAAGTGGGACTCGGTGGCGCTATACTACGCTTGCCTTGCCGGCCACCTTGACGCCGCCCGGATGCTCCTTGAATGCGGCGCCATTTGCTCCGAACATACCTTTGATGGTGACCGCTGCCACTACGCCGCCCTTAACATGAAGGTCCGCAAGCTTCTTAAGGCCTTCGAGGCCCGGCCCCCTCCTCTTGGCCCGCTCCAGGCTGCCCTTAGGGAGACTTTTCTTGGGTGTTCCGGTAATAGAAGCTTTCTGGAGACGTCTGATCACCAGTTTCAGTTTGCTGGTGAGTCCCCATTATTGTGCTTTCTGGGTTCTTTTGTGTTTTTTTTTGTGGCCGAATTGTGAGTGTATTTGCTGTCGTATCTGTTACGCTCCTGACATTAAATCTGAAATTTCGCTTCATTTTAGCTCGATTAATGCCCATTTAGCCATTACTGTGTTACAATTCAAGTCAATTAATTTTTCTTTGGTTAATTTCGATTAACCTCAGATTGGCTCGTTTTAGTTCAGCAAATTTTAGCTCATACCTGCAAAGTCTAATGAAACAGTTGCAATTAGGTGTAATTCAAGAATAGATTATTGACCTGTTGGATGGTAGATATGGCAAATGCATTTTTTAGTATGGAGTTGACTGAAAGCTATAAACTTTGGGGGGAACCTTGTGCGAGGAGTCTGGATAAACATTGGTGAGACGATTCAGGACGATTGTTTTATCGATTATTTTGTTCTGAGAGTTGGGAATTGGGATTTATGATTGTTCTGTACTGTATCTGTATTGTATGCTGAAAGATAAAAAGTTTGGGTAAGATAGTCACTCTAATTACTAGTGTGTTGTCGCTGGAAAAATGTAATTGACAATTACTTTGACCGAACAAAGTTGCTAAACACTATGAATTTAATAACTTCATAAATTTGTTTCGTTGCTTGGTTACAACTTACAAGGACTCCAAACTGGGATTACATGTCCAAACATGTAATCCCAGTTTGGAGTCCTTAGTGTGTTTGAGCTTTGAACAGTGAAGACTTCTTAGTGAGTTTAGGAATATAATGTACTATTGTGGTCATGAGTTTCTCTCTTTCTCCGTTCTCTTTCACTATTACTTTCGTGTTGGCTCTCTTTCTCGCAATCATAGCAGCCATTTGTTTCAACATTTCTCACTATTTCTGATTATGGCACGAAAGGATCGTTGCTTTTTGTTGTTGCATCTGCAATATGGCATTGTGCTTGATGTCATACTTGTGCACTTCCATCTGGTCACTTCTCTTCCTGCTTATTCTCTTTTGTGGTCTGGGTGCTTCTGGTGAATGATATATTAAATCCGTTCTTTCGAATATTTTCTTTTTGACTATATCATGGTGGTCTTATTGCATGGTGTTGAAAGGGAAGATATAACTTGGTTCTTAGATATCATATCCCACTGTGGAAGCACTCTTTTAGTTACGGAAATCTGTTAATAATGTACAGTTACTTGTACAGTTACATGGAGGTTATTTGACAGATTAGTGTACTCTTGACCGATTCAATTAAGGTATTAGTGTTTGTTCTATTAGACAACAAAGATCGCATTTTTTTTTCACTTCGTTCAAACTACTTTCTCATTCTCGGCATTCTTTTTCATTCACGATTTTCTCTTCGTCGTTCTTTGTCGATTCTTCGCCCCCAGGCGACTCTCATTCCAGGATGAGAGGTAAAGGTCTAGGGCTGAGCTTTTCTTGGTTGTCCTTCTACTTTATTCAGTTTTAGATTTTTTTCTGCTTTCTCTTAGGATCATCTACTGATAATTGAACTGCTGAGTGAAACCAGTGATGTCCTAAATTTTTTCCACCATAATGGTCTTCCCTTTAAAGTCAAAAATCGATTTTATAGAATTGTGTAATGACTGCAATCAGTATTGGTTATATGCTTATTTTTTGAGTTATGGGATTGCTAGTATAAAATTCTGGGTCTCTGATAACTAGTCCCTCTGAGCTTCTTGTGTTCCAAACAACAATTTTATTGGAGGTATCATAACTGGTGGAGTTTTAAGTGGCATCAGCTTTTGTCGACCAACATGAGAGTTTTCGAGTTCTTGAACTAACGTTCAAGTTGCTCCCCTATATAATCCCTCACTTGTTGGTAAATGAATTGGTAGTAGGCTTGTTGGAATATTGTGAAGAAGGCCGAGAGGGATGCATAGTATGAGAACAATGCTGCCAAAGGAATTTCTGGTATGACTTTGAAAAAAAAAAGATAAAATATTAAGGCCAGATACAGAGGAAAACAGAGGAGAATACAGGCGAACTCGATGTGGAAGAAGTCTGCGAAATAAAGGCATGGTGTGTTAGCTGGTTTTTAAAGTCTTTGGGGATGCCCTTTCCCTTTTCATGCTGGGGTTTGGCGTCCTTGTAAACTGTTTTGCCTGTGTTAGTGATAGATTCCCCTCTTTCTTCACTAGAAATGTCCTGGGAGCACTCACTTGTTAGGAAGGCGTCTTGTGCAAGATATGAATTCCTGCAGTCACTTGTCCAGTCTGTAAACCAATCTTCTTTTGGACAGACTTGTAGTTTAATCAAATTCAGTAACATTACAATAATTTCGGGACAATATTGTGCAATGTGAACTAGATACGATATGATGCTAGAAAAGATCATTTTTATCGATAAGTTATCCTTGTTTGGCTGATTGAGCTGGAATACCTTTTGGTATATAACCTCTGAGAATTTGTGCTTGTAAGGTAATATGGACTGGTTTAGTTCCTCTGTGGTCTCCACTTCAAAACTCGTAGAGGCTTCAAGCTATAATTTGTCAAGATTCTATTTTGGATACATTAGAGAATTATCATATACTCCGTAATTGTTGTTTGTTGATTTGGTGGGTAATTTTACACTTTTTATGGATCTTATGTTTTATTTTGATTGTTTTTGGTGTCTGTTCTGTAGGGCCTGTAATGCTGGATGGACCAAGTCCAAGTCACTTTCCTCCTGATGTTATTTTTTATGTGCATGGTAGGCCCATAGAAGCTCATAGAGTAATTTTGAGTGCTCGATCGCCGTACTTCAAGGAGAAGTTTGAGACTGATTGGAAATGTCGTAGAGAAGTAAAATTCTCAAAGGAGAAGTTATCGTATGCTGCTCTCTACACCCTCGTCCAGTTTTTCTATTCTGATAGGTTAGAGATTGCAGTAGATGACATGGAAGACTTAATCAGAATATGCAAGGTTTGTAGATGTGAAACACTACAGAAACTCATTGAGAAAGAAGCTGTTCACCAAAGATATGCAGAATATAAGGCTCTAAGAGAAATAGACAACTCTCAGAGACGTTTTATATTACAGGGCTCGTCTCTTTCTGAGGAAGACCGTCTTCCTGCTGCGTTATATCGCATTCTACAACTCTCCTTAGCAAATTCCACGTCGGAAGAGGACACGGACTATGTAACTAACGAGCTAGTAGCTTCTGTTGATAGATTAAAGATCTGTGACTATATAGAAGATTTAGCTGATATATGCGTCAAGGTTGACGGAAGGGTTTTCCGCTGCCATCAAGTTGTCCTGGCGTCTAGATCGGAATATTTTAAAACAAGAATATCCCGAATGGATGATTTTCTGGAGGTGAATGATGACGTGCTTGGTGATGCTCTTTGCTGTCTTGAAGAGCATGATTTGAGCCATGTGGCATTTGAGAAAATGATAGAATACATGTATGTATGTTTTTTTTTTTTTTAGCCTACCCCAAATCATTTTGGGAATAAGGCTTTGTTGTTGTTGTTGGACCACTGTTAATATTAGGTGTTGTACATAACTATAGTGGTATGATAGATGCCTGGTAAAGGCCATTAAACTTTTAGATTTCTCTTTCCTCACATATGGTCTTGCTACATTTGGGGTGCTACTTCAGGGTCTTGGGATCTTCCCCTGTACAAGGCCTGTCTTCTATGTTATTCTGCTTGAACAGTCTTTTTTTGGCATTTACTATTCCTTTTTGCATTTCTTATTTAACATGCTGATCTATCCCTTCTTTTCTTTAAGGTACACCGATGGTTTGAAAGTCCTGGATCCTCTACAGGTAGGCTGCCTATCTCTGACATGTCTGTGTGCTTTTTCTGACTTCACAAGTCCCAACTGAATGCTATTTCGTTTTATTAGGCTGAGGAGCTGTTTGATGCTGCATCAAGATATCTGTTATTTCCACTTAAACGTGCGATAGCGGATGCTCTGCTTCCACACGTAGAAACAGCCTCTCCTTCAGAATTGTGCCATTGGCTGCTACTGGCAGACATGTAAGTTCCTCTTTTTTATTGGCCAACTCAAAGGTCAGGAATATTTGTGATCATTTACCATGCCTGATGCACTTCCTGTCTGGGTTTTTGTTGGAGAGAGCTGTGCAATATAGAATATGACATTGCTTTCATCAGCCTTCCCATGCTGTTGAGATTTTCAACTAGTTAGTGGCTACAAAAATCAGTTGAGGTATTATCTCGGGATTGTGGGTCCATACATATGTCATGTCTTGCAATCTCTAACAGATCTTGCAGTTGCAGACACAAAGCCGTAGGTGTCAAATGTATTAACTCTTTTTTAATGGACGAATCCCCTTGACCATACGTGCTCTCATGCATTACGCCTGCAAATAGTTTGGATCTTCAGACTCTGATAGATAGTCACCAGGATGTACCCAAGTGGTCTTCAAGATCTCGATGTAATTCAGGAAACAGTATCTTTGTGTTTAAGTCAGGGGTAAGGTTGTGTACATCTGCCTCCCTCCTGAAAGGCACTGAATAATAATGTTATTATTCTTGGATCATGCTCCTGATATAATTAGTGCCTAGTGGTGCTGCAGACATAGTTTACATAGAGTACAAATCATATTGGCATGAACATCAGTACATCACAACTAGAGTGGTATGACTGTCCTCCATAGGACTGTCATCCTCATCATATGCGCTTTTGTGTAAAGCTGCTAAGGAGATTAGGTATTTGTCAATAATTGCTAGTAGACACCCCCTTTTTTTTAGGGAGGATTTCTATGAAACATATAAACTTATATTAGTACATATTATTTTTGAGCCCACAAATTGTGAAGGTTTGTTTGCAAGTTAACATTTTTGGCCTGCTATATAAGCATAGTATGGTGATCTTACACTTGGCTGTTTTGTCAGGTACGGCGTCGTGAAGATTAGGGAGTATTGTCTAGATGTTATGGCATGCAACTTTGAGACTTTTGCTGATACACGTGAATTCCGAGCCATACTTCTGACGCTTCCACCACCATCGGGAGATTCCTCTCTCAGGACCACTGCTCCCAGTGCCCCTGGAGCTGGAGGAAATAACGATCAAGGCAATGTCCTTGATGATCTGCGGGAGAAGTGGCTTGAGTTTGAGGCTGCTGAGCTCGATGAGAGGGATGAGAGTGCACTGCTCTTTGATAAACGACTTGAGATGCTAGTGCATGTTGCAGAACAAGAGCAAGAGAAGTATGACTCTGCTGGTGAGACTTAGAATGCTCTGTGGATAAGTTGCCATCCTGACCAGAAATTTTGATTAGACTGAATCTCGTCATAGCAAATTGATACGTGTAAACGGAGAGTGAATATGCCGCAGTAGTTTTGGTAGCCTGGTAGTGGTAGGTGCATAAAGTTGGTGTTTGTAGCTCTGTAGTTGTATCATAGAAACTATCCTATTCTCAAAATTTATATAAGCCGGTTATATTTCTGATGGGTCGAAAATGTCTTATGCCTGTTCTGGAGAGCGTTCTGATATCAACGCTGGGGTGAAATGGTTAATTGAGAAGTGCAGCATAGGATGGAAATTTGAAGAGATCTGTGGGCCTAGTTATTTCTGGCAGGTGGAAGTTTCTGGACTTCTGAACTATTGATCGCTCCCTTGAATGTACCTTGAGGGAATTACTACCAGATTTCAGACAACCTGTTTCGGTACCTTTCTTCGCCATAATACCTCACTGAAATGATTACAGTGACTGCATCCTGACGGTGATCTTGGTTATGGTTCACGAATTCTTGGTGTGTGCGATGGCCGATGGCTAACCGGATGAGTAGCAGGAATTTCTGCTGTACATTACTTCTTGGAGATGGATTCCTAACGGTCTCATCCTCAAACCATGGCTGTATGTTCTGGTCAAGATTAACCTGCTCTTTGTCGGTAAAAAAAGATAACCTGCTAAGCGGAGTTACTGGAGTTTGTGTTGTATAGGTTATGTTTGGTTGGAGGGAGAAGGATTACGATGTAATGGAATGAAATGTAACGCAAAAATGTGAAACTTGAGAGGGAGAAAGAGGACTCACAAGAGGGAGATTGTAATTGATTACGTCTAATGATCCAATGACCATTACATAGGGTTTGGTTAAACAATGATGATTACCTTCGTTAGATAGAAATCTCATTACATTGTAATGATGATGACGTCCAACTCTCCACTCTCCTTTATTTTCTCACTAAAAATGGTTAATTACATTGCAATCATGATCTCTCTAACTAAACAAGCCATATAGACTTAAAGTTCACGTTGCAAAATGCAGATCGACCCCAGACTATGGATAGATGTTGTGGTCAAGATCAACCTCTAACGCAATCTCGCTAAGGCACTCTTTTGCCTGCTGTCAGTTCGGAGAAGGATGGAGAGAGAGCTAGAGCTTTACACAATGGAGAAGCATTGTAATCAATAGAAACAATTTTCCTCATCATAAGCTTGTAAGGTCTGCAACCAATACAAGTCTCTGAAACAATATACAGAGTATGTATCTATCTACTGTCTCAAAAAGAAAAAAGAAAAAAGAAAAAAGAAATACCAAACTCATATTAAGAAAATTTACATTGCCTACACTATACAAGGAAACATTTACCGTCTTCCCTCAGACAAAAAGAAAAGAAAAGAGGAAGCATTAGAATAGTGTCTCCTCTTTGCAAAAGCAAGCAATCCCAAACAAAAATTTCTTTTCTTTCATCCTGTGATTCTCTTTTCTATTTTGTATTGTTTTCTCTGTTCTGTATTGTTTTCCTGTAAGTTCTTCTATTCACCTCCCCCCACACCCACCCTCCAATGTCGTAAAAAAGAAAAGTTGCAAAACTGAATTTTCATTGTTCAAATCACATTATTTCTCTGGCTTGTCTTCTTGCTCTGACTGATTAGGTTCATCCATTGTCGCTTGTGGCGATGGGACAGTATCTGAAGCTGCATCTTCAACAGATAAATTAGAGACATCGTCAGGAAGGGAGTCGCCTTCGTCAGCAGCTGAGGGTGATGCCTCAGGAGTTTCACTTTCTTCAACAACGGCATGTAGGCTCTGCAGCTGACCTGGTTTATTCTGAAGGCTCCAGTACATAATGCTTGCTGTTAAGGTAAGAATCATCTTCTGGTTTACCTGTCAACAAGATGTAGTAATGCAATAAATACCTGATTCATGTACTATACCAAATGTGTCAAACAAGAACCAAACCATTGACCTGGCCGCCCTTGTCCAATTGAAAATTCAGACGATAAGGGACAATTATTGAACGAAGTATATATAATAGCCCCTCGCTTCAGGCAGCCACCCTTATCCCTACTTTGAGAGTGAATACCAACAAGTGAAATCCATTTTTGGTTAGCTTAATTCTTGAGTCAGAATTTATTTAGGTAAAAGACTGTCCCAAAACCATAGCCCACAGGTTGCACGGCAGTCGGAAGAGTAGCCTTACTGATGAAGCATCCTGACCATGCCAAATTATAATGTGCTGCATGCTGTATACTTTGACACCCCAAAAATGAATATTTTAACTATATCGTTAGGAAAACAATGCTAAATACTGAACAGTATCTAAAATCTACTGCTCTCCTGTTGTGCGAAGGGAATTTAACTTCAGGATCACCTATACCCTAGTAAAGTCTATGAGATGTTCAAAAAGTAAGGTTGATGAGATTCCACACACTACCAATGGCCAATATAACACAGATCTTCAAAACTGGGTGAGAACTAAACAAATCCTTAACCATGAGATGGAGACAACTATTCAAAAGATTTACATATCCATGAGATGGAGACAACTATTCAAAAGATTTACATATGAAGTACGAAGCAAATCCAAGCAACAAAAAAAAATAAATAAATAAATAAATAAAAATAAATAAAGCAACAGTATAGAGAGCAAAAATGAGAAAAGTCAGGGCAATGGGGAACCGCACACTTCTAGCTCTTACCTCTATGATATCTTCAGGTAACAAAAATATAGAACAGCCAAGCTTTCTAGCGACACTAATTATGTAGGTTGCGTTCAGCTTCTTATCTTCATCTGCAATCATAGAAAAATCTTAGCAGTTCGTATAACATGGTCAATTTCTGATCTCAAAAAAGAAAAGAAAAAAAAGAATTATCAATTTGTCCTGTTTACTCCGAAGGAAACAACGTTATGTATGACATTCATTTTGTTCACAGGTTCTTGGTGGAGCTAAATTCTAGTGTATGAAGCACATAAGGCTTATGAGACTTAGTTTCCTATTTCTCTATCTTTCCAAGTGATCACTTAATCTGCATGTGGAAATTGTGCTTTGCAGTAAGGCATAACAAATTATCAAGGGGAATCAAAGTTCAATGAACAATTATCAGATATCAAATCCTATTCGTCGAGTTTCAGGCAACATATTAGAAATGAATAAGTCTTGTGTGAGATGGTCTCACAATAAGTTATTGTGAGACCATTCTATTTGTCTATATAGTGACCATTGTACTACATATTGTAATTGTTTTAATTAATGTTTATAACTTCCTATCTAGGATTATTAAAGGGGTTACTTTATATATTATGCTTAGTATTATCATGACATCCTTTAAATTACAAGTAATGTGATTTTAACCTGAATTAAAACGATTACTAAAAGCAATACAATGATCACGAACAAGGTTAGAACGGTCACTTTTTAAAAAATTAAAGTGGTCTCACAATAATTTACAGTGAGACCGTCTCATATGAGATTTTGCCATTAGAAATACACAAACGCAATTGCATACGATGTCCAAATGTAAAGTACCAGTTTCTCCGGAGGTGACAACTTTCCAGTTGACAACTCTTGGCTCAACGGCACTTAGAAGTTCCAAGAAGAATTTCCCATTGGAGAGGCTTCTATCCTGAAATCATACAAAACAAGTAAATCCTACCGACCTGATCGTAATGGTTTAATTTTGTGATTTCCAAATCTATAGTTAGCAATTTAGCACCATTACCTTGAAGCTGTCAATTTGTCCAGATTTGCCTGAACTTTTCACCTTACTGTTTGCCCAGTTAAGGATATCTGCATCTGTTATCTCCTTTCCTTGAGAGAAAGATCTCAAATTTTTCAAGAGTTGCAGCATAGTAAACCTCATTAACTGCCAAAGGAAAGCTGAGACGCAAACAATTTGACATAGGTTAGCAGCTTGAGTCTTAGTAGACTAGTGCAGTATTCTCTAATAGTGTGAATGACAGCCTCTCTTGAAATTAGAATGTAACACGATAATATTTTGTACATGATGAAATACAAAACCTAAAACTTAATACCCCCCCCCCCCCTCACCTACACACATGCACATAAATAAAAAGAAAAAGAGAAGAAACGAACCCAAGAAAACCATAGTTGTGAGAAGAAAAGTACTTCAGTTTATTAGACATCAGAAAAAGCCGAAACGTTTATTATAAAAGGACAAGAATAAACTATGGAGGAATTCGAGTAGCTAGAAGCCCTAATTAATAATCACCACCAAAACCGAATGAACCTAATCTTAGGAAACCAGAATCTTTTAAAATTATTTATAGAGCTTCAAAGTCCTACTAGAGTGAACTTTGTTTCTGCCACATTGCACAGAAAATTACAGAAAGAGTGGAAACATCAGAATAAAAGATCTATCAGAGCCAAGCCAGACGCTTTCTCTACTAGTAAATGATTGCAAACTTCTATATACTGAAAAGCCTACAAGGCGACACATTTGGTAACATAAAGGAAAAGGTATGATGCTGAATCTCTTAACTCGGTAAATTCCTCTGTATACCTACTTCATGACCTTTGATCTTCTGATTTATGCACACACTACCATCAAACAACAACAAAGCCTTAGTCCCATAAATTTTTCGGGGTTGGCACACAATTAAAATCAAATTGGAAGCAGCAGGAAGAGACTGTCTGAGTATTAGGAAATATTGGAAGATGGTGAGAAAGCTTCCCTCCCCTGCTGGATGCCCAAGTTTCAGCTAAAACCCGTTTTCATTTAGGGTAATACAAAGAATCTATTGTTACAATATACGGAGTAAGTAGTAACTGGCAGATGGAAACTTACCTAGAATAAGTTTTTTATTGCACTGCACAAAGTCATTTCCAGCAACATTTACAAGAGAAAAGTTCAATCCTTTTCCAACATCAATGACTTGATTGCAATTTTCAACTTTCTTGAAAGGCATTTTGATGGGAGGTTTACTGGCCTTCTTCCAGTTCACTGATCCTGGTGAAACTTTATCAAGCACCTCCAGAAGAACCCACCTGGACAAGGCGATTGCTAAATAAGTTTCATTAAACACAAGTGAGAGGATTTAGCCTGAGACGAGAGGCTTACCCTGTTCTGACATCCTCAAATAAATTATTGACATATGTTGCCGTTCCAAGACTATTAATCCAGAGGCGGAAGCATCTTTCTTCCCTTGAAGTTTGGGTGTCATCATCTAAAACCGTTGTGAGGTTTATCTTCTCGTTATCGACAACAGTAAGACCATTTCTGCACAGACGAGCTCAAGTTCTCAACAAGCTTTCGTGCAAAGATACAAATTCTCAACAGAGAAGAGCCGACTCATCAACTTAATTGACTGTAAGAGAGCAAATACAAATTTCCACAGACCAAAGTTTGACAAGGGTTCTATTTCCGTGTAGAATTAGATCAACTGGTCTATCAAGTAGTGATTGTACTTCTATAGTAGAAAGAGGTTAGCAGATTATCAACACTGTACTGAAAATATTGATTGTATACATCAATGGGCAAAACTATTCCAGGACCTGACCCTCACCAACCCATGAGCACATGGTTGAGTTGGCATCAGACTTAACCAGTCAAACCAGAATGGATCAATGTTAAAACGAATGAGAGAGAGAGAGAGCTTTGCCATTTTATGTGGCCCTATCCAGAATGAATCTGGACTGGAGTCGATGGTGGAAACCCAGAAAAAATGAAAAATGAAAAAAAAAAAAAAAAAAAAAAAAAAAAAAAAAAAAAACTTTCACTAAGCTGTCTGCTGGAAATTCTAGAGGTCAAAGTGTGAAATCATAGCATTTTTGGGATATATAGATTATAGAATTACCTGTGTTGGAAAATCTGTGCAACAAACGTAAGATTCAAATTTGTTGATCCATCTACTATATCCTTTGGACTGATATATCTCTTACAATCTATTTTCTCTGCTTGATCTAAAATCATTCTTGCTCTTTGAGTAGGATCCTTAGTTTCTAAAGTGGTGGTGGTGCTGTGTTCTGGTGCAAGAACATTAAGTAAATGAGCATAAGCTTCACCATCCTGGAAATATGTAGCACATCAATACACCAGTGAGTACACAGAAATAACTTCCAGAATTGTTAGCATGGAAACAAGAAACTCAATTAATAATGACTGTTACAAAGATAAACAGGCAAGACATTGAAGGTCACGGTTCTGAACTCAGCTATAAAGTTAGTGAAATCTTCAACACAAGGATTTCTCCAGGTACATCAATAGAAAGTGATAATACGTAATTAAAGGTAAGCAATGCTTCACGAATCCAGGTTTATGACCCTTTTCCCTCTTAACTTGCAAACACTTATATATTAAACTTTGAGACATCTTTCAGATTACATGCCATCCAATACGAAAGCAAAACCTACCTAAAGTTTCTGAGGCTCTAAGCAAGCTCGCTATCAATTATCAAATGAGTAAGCCCGTAGTAGTTTAGCTAATGGTTCAGTATTTATGCATGAAACCGTGTAATGCAATTCAAATCTCGACAGCAGGATACAAAATCCTATTTCAAACTTCAGGTTCTCAAGTTGGCATTACTATGTTTGAGACAAGTATAAGTCAATATAGAAAGTAATCGAGCAGGTAAGCAAACGCCTTCTTATGGTGAAAGCCTCTCCAATGACTTGAATTTAAACACGGCAATGTGAAATAATAGGATACTAATGTTCCACACTCCTTCTAGATATCAAGTAACCGTAGGAATGACTTCAATTCGAGATGGTCGAGTGATTTAAAAAGACTCTCATGTGCGAAACTCCCACTAGCATCTACAAGCAAGTAACCAATTGTAGGTATAGTAAAGGAGATTTGTTCACAAATTGAGAAGAAGTAAAAAAAGAATTATCAAGAGCACCAGAGGGGCTGCGGTGTTTTCTGTTTCATACCACCTTGCTAAGTGGTAGTGGACATGTTTGAAGATGAGTGACGGAGAGCCACTGCCAATCCCTTTGGTTCATTTTTAATATGAGACACCTAAGTTGGTATGGCTTAAGTTATTAATACAATTAAAGTAGTTCCTAGGATTTGTATCACATATCAGTAACTCAAGTTGGAGGTTTCAAATTATGAAGCATCTGTTCAACTTCCACCCATCTAGAAATACCAAGAGTGGCGAAAGACTAGGTCAAATACTACAACTAATAAGAACAGATAGCTTCTTCTATATGCTCCCAAGCACCAAGAATTAAATTATTGTAAGAACCAATAGCCAAAGAAACATAATATCAGATGCGTTTCAGAAAACTTTTCACAACTGAGTAGGTCAAGTTGACTAAAGAGCTCACCTTCAAATCTGTGGAGAAGTTTGTGACTTCCTTATTATATCCAGATTTCTTAAGTTGGAAGTTCATCCATTTTAACAAGACCTTTTCCGGAGGCAAACTCATGAGTTCCTCTACATCCTGCACGTTTGCACACACAATCAACAAACTATAGAAGTGTTTTCATGACATACTATGATAAGGAGCAAATATGTCTTATTGACAATTACCCCGAATAGGCACATGTCAGTGACCAAAAGAAAAAAAAAATAGAAAAAGAAGAAGCTATGGACCTTGTTATCCTCCACTAATTCAACAAGTTGCGGTGTTTTCTTCAAATTGAGGTCAGCCAATAGTTGAATCTGTTACAGGACATTGTTGGGATCGAATCAGAGACATGTTATGAGACATGTGAACAAATTGGAGGAGCCATGAGGATCAGTGAAGAGAATTGGATTGAATACCTTGATCATTTGGGAAATCAGTCCCATTATAAGATGAGTCTACAAAACGAAAACAAAGTACATCAGACAACCTTACTTGATAAAGATAAGTAATGCACACTACAAACTCGAGGTACTCACTCGTCCTTCCACCAAGTCTTGTGTCCCAATATTAACAACAGTGCAACCAATAGCTTTAGCAGAATTAAGACATAGTGTGTGATTCTCGTTTATTTCCCAAGGATTAAGGTCTTTTTTCGTGTTGATTGCTCTTTCGTCAATTGTTCCAGGTACAGCAACATTGATCAGCTTACTGAAAGAAGCCATAATATTAAATTCATGAAGTAATGTCAAAGTGAAATTCTAAATAACCATAAACAAAGTATACAAGTATACCAGAGAAGAACCCCGCCTTTAGCCAGTTCAAATAACTGATTTGATTTCGGATCCATGGGCAGATACTTTTTAAGGAAAGGATCCTCGCCAAGGTAATTGTTGATATGTTGAACATATGAGGCCTTCTCTGATTCGCTGATGGTATGGAAGTGTGTGGTGGTTGATTGTCTAAGAATTGAAGAAGCGCGTTTGTAACCAGGACCTTTCGCGCTAGCACTGGCTCTCCCAGCAAAGTTAAGAAACTCCTGCCAGAGCACCACAAAAGCTCGGAATGTTCAGTTCCAGAGATTTGGCACAGAACCAAAGCATAAGCTTTGGAATACAAGAAACCAATACATAAACAAACACACACATGAGGAGGATAACACAATATGATTGATTATCAGAGAAACAACTCACCCTTAGGAACGACTCAAAATCGATCTCATGAGTATGGTCAGGATACGAATCCTCCAATGCAGCTCGCAGATCATCCTCAGTATATAATCCAATGATTCCTTTCAGTTTCGCCAAAACAGGCGGCAAATCCGATACAGTTACATGACCAGATTTGGATTTCAATGTAGAAAACTGTCAACACAAATGTCATCAATCAACAAAACACAACATTTCAACAGAAAAATCACACCAACAGGAGATAAAAACAAGAGTTTTTCTGAGTCAAAGCATCCAAAAACCTTGGATTTAAGGCTCCTGAGCTCCACTTGGGTGAATTGACTTTGTAATCTCGGATCAGATACAATCACACCCTCAAAAGCAGACATCTTGAAATCTGATTATTATTCTCCTAATTGCTCTCAATCTCCAATTATATCCTCAAAACTGTTAATTATTCAACAATTATTACACAATCAGATACATTCACCTTCACGATCAAGCTCAAAACAACATGCAATACCAAAATGCTGACAAATCAAACCAAATGATTATAACAGAAAACCATCAACATATCGGTCACAATAAATACAATCATATAAAAATTAAAACTTGCAATCATCTCAGAAATTAAAGTCCAATTATTTAACAACAAATTTAGCTAAAACAATCAATACCCAATTCGAATTTCCCCATGAAAATGCAAATGCTGAAATACCCACCCAAAACAAGCTGATCATTCATCGTAAAGACAAAAATAAAGAAATCCCAAATGAACAAAATAATAAAAAAAAATTATTAAACAAATTTCTATGTAAAATGAAATGAGAGAGAAATAGAAAAAGAGCAGACCGTGTCAGAAAGAATGGGATTGCTTGAAATGGAAGAGAGAGAGGGGAGCGAGGAGAGAGAAAAACGTAAGGCCTATCAAAAGTAAAAATCCCCTGTTGTTTTCAGACCTCCCGCGAAGTCTCAGGGTGCACTCAACAAAATCTCTCTGTTGTTTTCAGATAATTTCTTCTCTTTTTTTTTTGGGTTTGATGAAAATGATATATTTCGGCAAACTTTATTAACATTCCAAAGATTAATGAAATGAGAAGGAATGAAATGGAACATATATTGGGCATAGTAGTGAACTTTTCTAAAATTCTGCAGTAGACGTGGACGGTGGCCGACGTGTTTGGATGTTCTTGACATTTATGTTTTGTTTTAGATTCAAACACTCCCGCTTTTTGTTTTGCATTGTTCAAAGGTCCAAACATCCCTCTTTCTCTCTCCTCTTTAAATATTTTAATGATTTGGAATGTTAAGTTGCCATTAAGTGGGAGTAGGGGTGAGCAAAAGATCAAGGTACCCGGTCCCGGAATTGGAACCGGTTAGGAACCGGCGGTTCCAATTCCGTACCCGGCGTTGCCGGTTCCGGTTCCGGGTAGTGAAATGTAGGAACCGGTACAACCGGTTCCGGTTCCGGGTAATGAAATTTTGGAACCGGAACCGGTAGGGTACCCGGTATATTAGATTTCAACTATGGGTACCCGGAACCGAAGGTGTACCCGACATTGTTTGAGTTTTTTTTTATGAAAATGAATGTCAAGTCTCATAGAAATTAGAAGCCCAAACCAACAAAACTAAAAGTTAGAAGTTCAACCCAAACAAAAAATAAACAAATAAAGACAAGTAAAAAAATATTAGAAATTTATACCATAAAAAAATATTAGAAATTTATGACGGGTACCCGGAACCGGAACCGGGTATTGGCGGTTCTGGTTCCGGTTCCGTAGATTTGAGAACCGTAAGGGACGGTTCCGGTTCCGGTTCCACATTTCTGGAACCGGCCGGTTCCGGTTCCGGTTCCACCAAAAATGACCGGGTACCCGGCGTTGCTCACCCCTAAGTGGGAGTATGCTACGTTCATGTACATTACTATTAGGGATGGAGTAATTCTCAAGCTACTCTTAAACGTCGCGAATTGCGATGTTCTTCAATGTGCCCTAAGTCTCTTCTGGTACTAGACCCGGCAAACGGATCATTTAGGTTGGGTTTGGGTCGGGTTAATTCGGGTGCATTTGGGCCACTTCGGAATGGGTTGGGTTCGGGCCACTTTAGGACTAGCACTCTTCGGGTCGGGTACGAGTCAAATTATTCGGGTTAGTTCAGGTCGGGTTCATACCGGTCAGGTCAATTCAGGTTGGGTTGATTCGGGTCTAGTTGAAAAATCGAGATGAGTCATGATTAGATTTGTACTATTTACATCTATTTACGATTGATTGACCAAATATAGATTGAAAACATTAAATCAATATGTTTAGGTACTCGTTTAATGTGAATAATATGAACATTATGCCATATTATATACTCACTTCATATGATGCGAAATTGATTTGCGCGAAATGTTCGTATCACTAAATCATAGAGTATGGGGAATCAAAAAATCCATGTAAATTTAGTACGACTCTATTCGGATTCAGGTGATAATCGGATCGGGCAGTACGATTCGGGTCATTACGGATTCAGGTCAAAGTTCGGGTTAGTTGACTTCGGGTGATAATCGGGTTCGGGTCGGGTGTAATTGGGTTTGGGTCAAATACGGGTGATTTCGTTTCGGGTGAAATTCAGGTTCGAGTTAAAATTTTCAGGTCGGATTTCGGGTCACTTTTGCCAGGTCTATGTGACACCCCTCTCCAATTTGAAGGTTGAGAGTTCAATTCTTGTCAACACTCAACCCTGACTTTACAAGTTGCGGAGATTGTTTGTAATATGGAAACCCCTGTAGAGTCTCTGGCTTTCAGTTATTAAGTTGGGGTTTCCTCGTGAGTTGGATCCCCTAAACAATTCCCCAACTCCATAAGTCCATAAAGACTAAGCCCTCGAGGGCTAAAATTTACCGATAAAAAAATGTTCACTAAAATTATTGGAGACCCTAAATAAATGAGAATATCTTACGTCAATTAATGTCAACAAGAACAGCAGTAACAATAATAACCTCCAACTACAAATTATCAAATGGATATGTCGATAGTTTTGAAACTTTCGAATAAATCTCATGGTGGCTTAAGAGTTAAGACCCATGCGTTCTAAACCTGTGATCCTTTACTCTAACAACATCTAGGTTCCTCGAACAATGTGTTAGTCATAACGACTATCATAAGTTCAGAAAGGACATGTTCGAAAACTCTTTTCCTATTCTTAGCTAAACTGCTTACGAGCGAATTTTTTGGAAAGAATGTTTTGAAAATAAAATATTCAACAAAGTGATCGGATAAAAATATACTCAACAAATTGGGGTGCACATCGCTCCCTTTTATCATCGTTATAGAATCGCCAAGTTGCCTGGCGGTTGTTACTAATGAAAAAAACATGCGATGTTTGGAATGGTGGTTTTCTCAATGCAAAAATACCCTATGCTGGCTAAATTGATGTTGTCCCTAATCCAAAAACATGGAGGAAGGCGGTTCCATCTAAAGGGAGACTACTACCCCTCTTGATGGGTCTATCTAACATTTTTTTTTGTGAGGTTGGTCAATTAACCCAACATTACCTCGCCTATTACTAAAGGTAGTTGTAAGCTCGTGCGTAAACTCTTTGAGTATTTCTTAAATGATGGACTATTTCTATGCTCTTCAAAAATCCCTCTTGGTACATATATTATATCTTTTTTTTTGTAAGAATTTATAACTTTAATCATCCCAAATGGGGAATAAAAACCGACTTACAAAAGATAACCACTAAAGTCCAACACCCAATAGAAAGCATCCCTAGGTACAAGAATTAACTAACTAATTGATCAACAATTTCCGGGTGATCTTCCCAATTTCTGTAACCAAACATTCGAACACTAACCAAGAATTTAATTCTATTTATGTTCCAATCTTCTGAGTGCTCCTCGTCTGCAAATATCCTCCGGTTTCTCTCCAACCAGAGCTGGTAGACAGTCGCTGTAAGGCAGCATTTAAACCATTTCGCTCGCCAGTGGTTCCTCCTTTTCCTTCTGGCGAACCAAGTGAGTTCATGGCTGAGATTCCATCTTCTTTCTTCAATGCCGAGCCAATTCAGGATGCCTTGCCAGACATTAGTTGTAAAATCGCAGTGGAAGAAGAGGTGTCTATGGCTTTCTTCAGCATTTTTGCAAAGAATGCATCTATTGATCAACACAATACCCCTTCTCCTCAGATTGTCAACAGTTGCTAATTTCCCTTGAGCTGCCAGGCAGGTTATGAAGCCATGTTTCGGCATATTCACCCTATCCCAAACGATATTGCTCCACTTATTTTGCTCCTTCTTTTCTCTAAAATGATTATAGGAGTGTTTTGCAGTGAATTTTCCATTATAGCTCCAGGAAACAACGAGTTTCATTGCTTCATCGCCATTCCTTGCATTTTCCAGCAACAGATCCCTGATTTTCAAAATGCTCCTCCAGCATTCCGCGTCCTGCTGCTTTCGCTTCACAGTCCATATGGTGTTGTTTTTCAGACAGTAAGCTTTGCACCATTTGTTCCAGCACCCCTCATCATTTGTGACATTCTTATAGACCCATTTTGCAATTATTGCTTTGTTCCATGACAAAACTTCCTTGATATTAAGCCCAGATTCATCCCTTGGAGCACAGCAAGATTTCCACCTCTTTAATGTGAGCTTTCTTTGACCCTCTCCAATTCCCCAAAGGAAATCCTTACACAACTTGTTGATCTTCTTCAGTACTCCACTAGGAATTAAAAGACTGGCGCACCAGAAATTTTCCATTCCAAAAAAAACTGAATTTAGTAGTTGAATCTTGCCCATGTAAGACAGGTACTGTGTATTCCAGTGTTTTATGGCCTTTTGAACTTTACCAATTAAGCTCTCAAACATGTCCCTCCTGAGCTTCTTCGAGTGGAGTGGCAAACCCAGATATCTAAAAGGGAAGACACCCTCAGTAAAGCCCGTGACTTTCAGAATCTGGCATTTGACATCATGACTGACTCCTCCAAAGTATATATCAGTCTTTTGGGGGTTGGCTTCTAGCCCTGAAACCTCAGCAAATAAATTTAAGCATTTGACCGCAGCCTCAGCTGATGGCCTATCACCTCTAATGAAAATCATAAGGTCATCGGCAAATGTAAGATGAGTCAATTTCAGCTTGGCACATTTAGGATGATAGGAAAAGTTAGGCTGCTTGTGCATATTTCTAAGGAATCTTGATAAGATTTCCATTCCCATCACAAAGATGTAAGGAGACATTGGATCTCCCTGTCTAATACCACATTTCCCCTCAAAGAACCCTTCATAATTGCCATTAATCTTCAGTGAGAAGGTAGTAGTAGAAATACAGCTCATCATCCATCTTATGAACTTCTCCGGGAAATTGTAAGCCTCCAACATGCTTTCTATGAAATCCCTGATATAGCTAAACAAAGTTTAATTTAAGGTTATAACTACTTTATATTGTAAATTGTATATTTCATTTTCCGAACCACGAGAGCGCCTCGCGGCCAGAAAACCAAAGGGGCTTCCTAGCCTTAAAAAGCATACAGATCAAGCGAAGTACCCTTTGATACTGGTTGGATCAATTGGACATCTTTCCTCGAAGGTTATAGTTGTATCTCTCTGTCAATATATAGACTATATTTATATTTTGAATATTATATAATATAGGAATATGCATAAACTTTTTCAACACTCTAGGAGAATTCAATTTGCTTTGTGGGCATTTTGTCCATTTTCAGACGCATTCAATACAAAGTTAAGCTTTCTAATGAGATCACCTTAAGGTGGCTGACCTAATAATTTTGGTTCATAAAAATAGTTTTAGTGCAAAGAGATATACTCATACAAATTCATTTCTTCCATTAAGGCATAACTCACCTAATTAAATTCAGTTATTTTCTAATTAAGTTAGATCATTTGACATCTGATAACCGAGACATAATCAATTTTCATACAAATAACCTGAAGCTAAGGCTCCCTATTTAATTACAATCCTTTTTTAGTTAATTTAGATCAATTGACTTATGAAATGTTAATATCAAATCAAATAACTTCTTATTTCATCAAATATATTAACTAAGACATAATCAATTTTCATGCAAACAACCTCAAGCTAAGGTAGATTGATGTTCTCTTGATTTTACCATATTTTCAACAAAATGTTCATAATTGTACCAAAAATTACAAAACTATAATATTATGAAAGTAGATACCAACTATATGAGTATAACTTTAGTATATAAGTCTGATAATTTTTTTTTTCCGCGAAATCATCAGCCAATACCTTATCTCGCAAAATGAAATCGTCATACATTTTGGAAAAGACTCGAAGGAAGGAATATTTGTTTTAATGGTTAAAATAAACTCAAATTTGGAATTTAATCTCTTCGTAACCCATAATAAAATTCGTTTGTATTATCTTACCATTTCAGAATTACCATATACTTGCAAATAACCTCAAGCTAAGGTGGGTTGGTGTTCTCTTGATTTTACCATTTTTACAACAAAATGTTTTTAACAGTAATCTATCAAGATGCCTGATGTAAAATGCAAAAGCAATGCAAACGATGACAATTATTGAAAATTTTCAAAAATAATAATATGCAAAAAAAATGGCAATGATGATGACAATATTTCTTATATATATAACATTCTCTCTTCAAAAATATGTTTCAATATCATTTCATTTTTGGAAGTGAGATATTAATATGAAAAAAAATATATAGAAAAATAGAAAGCCAAAAACTACAAAACTATAATATTATGAAATTAGGTACTAACCAAATAAACGAAAATAACTTTAAGTATATAAGTCATATTTTTTTTTTTTTTTTTTTTTTTTTTTTTTTTTTTTTTTTTTTTTGCGAAATCAATAGCCAATACCGTATCTCGCAAAATAAAATCGTCATACATTTTGGAAAGGACTCAAAGGAGGGAATATTTGTTTTTATGGTTACAATAAACTGAAGTTTGGAATTTAATGATTTTTCCTTAAACCATAAGAAAATTCTATTGTATTATCTTACCATTTCATAATTACCATATACTATCATATATTGAATTAGGCCCTGTGCGTTTCAACTTATTCAACACTGTTTTCAAATCAGATTAGATTAATTCAAATCAAATCAATTCAGATCAGTTTTATTCAAATCAAATCAGATCAGAATTATCCCAATAACAATCAAGAATCTAGTCTATTTCTAGTTATTAATTCGTCTAATTGCAGTTAATTTATCAATTAATTCAGTTCAGATCAAATCAAATCAAGTTTATTCAAATAAAATCAAATCAAATCAGTTCAATTCATATCTAATCAAATCAAATCAGATCATAAAAATGCAGTCTAATCGCACACGACCTTACTATCTTCCGTTAGTCATAAATGAATATTTTTATTCACAAATGGAATTTATATTCACCAAAAATTGTAATAAGATTTTATTAACTCTAAACGCATAAATTGCTCATAGTTAGATGCAGATAAGATCAAATTCATTCAAAAATATAAAAACTCCCTTTATTTGTAGGTTGTGGTCAATTGTTTATACATAGGGAAAAAAACATAATTTAGAAGAAAAAAACAGACTTATAGAATAACGCAAAGTTTAAAGGAGCATAATTGACTTATACTCCTACTTAGGCCCTGTGTGATTCAACTTATTCACCGGTGTTTTCAAATCAGATCAGATTTATTCAAATCAAATCAATTCAGATCAGATCAATTTTATTCAAATCAAATCAAATCAGAATTATCCAAATAACAATCAATGAATCTAGTTTATTTCTAGTTGTTAATTCGTCCAATTGCAGTTAATTTATCAATTAATTCATTTCAGATCAAATCAAACCAATTTTATTCAAATCAAATCAAATCAGTTCAGAAAAATGCAGTCATATCTCACAGGGCCTTATTTGTATTGGGAAATTACTAAATAAGTTGAATTGTTATCCATCTGTAGTTGAATATCCATCTATAGTAAATGAGTGACTTATCGTTATTAGAATTACTACCTCTAATTCGAAGTTCACCTTTAAAAAAACAAACCCTTGGTTCTTATATTTACCAAAATGTAGATAATGTCGTCATATTTTTTTTTCTCACGTATTAAAATGTAAGTTTGACGTAATATTATCTTACTATAACTTACAAAAGAAATTTTTTATATTAATTCATCTTTTCAAAATGATCATAAACTTACAGTGGTAACTACATATTCATAACTAATAAATGAATTCTTTATATGATTACCATAAATTTACATGTGCTACATTTACATAACACTTAATCTATTCTTTATTCTACCTTTCCATAACTATTATATGAATTTTGTACATGATTACCATAAACTCACATATGGTAAAACCAACAATTCCATAACATAAATTAATTCCTTATTCACCAGAAGCTCTAAGAAAATTCGAAAAGATCCAGACCACTTCAATGCCCACGAAAAAAACTTCGTTTATAAATATAATATTAAGCTTCATTTGTATATATTAGATTGATTCCGAAAAATTGGGGTATCGCAGTTAGAAAGCATTCTCTATCTGGTTACACTTCCAACTAGAGGTAGACACTAGACAGGGGCTGGGGCGTTTTGGGGCGGGCTTGTGGGCGGATAGGTCCAAGCTAAAGTTTTGGGCCTAGATGGTAAGTCCAAGCTTGACACCTTCAAGCTAAATTGGGCTTGAGTGCTATTTTAGGCTCGTTGGGGTTTTAACTGAATCTTTATTTGGTGGTAAATTAAGGAGTTTTATGACTATGTATTAATTTTCTTTTAGCAATTGCACAAGCAAGCGAACAAATAACTAATTATTATGCTTTGATAGAGAAGATTTGTCATATCAAAATTATAATTTAAAAATACTATCGTGTGAGGAATTATCGACTCCTTTGTAAGTTTTCATGAGGTCTTTGTGAGATTTTCGTGACTCTGTTGTAAAGTTTGATCAATCATGAGTGACATATTTTTTCCGTAGTTATCAATTCGTACAAGATAGAAATCGTTCGCAGATTGGTATTCAGCAATGGGTTGAGCTTCAAATATCTTTAATTCGTCAAATTATACATCAGATCGTCTTTGGTAATGAAAGACGTAAAATTGTCGACATGTAAGGGGTCGATTTTATTAATTAGCGAATAATTATGTCAATTGAAAATTCCCAATGGTATTGCATAATTAAAATTTTCGGTTTAAGTGCCTCTTAACTATCAATGGGTTTCCATATTATTTATAAACAAAAATGGGATTAAGTGAAGTGAGTCAAATGCGAGAAAAAAGACTAAGGGGGCGTTTGGTTCACCTAATTGGAATGGAAACGGAATGGAAACAAAAAAGGAGTGAAATGGTTTCTAGTTTCATTCTTTTTAAAACTTGTTTGGATCAATGTTATAAAGGAGTCAATCCATGATTAAGGGGCATAAATGTAAATTTATGTTTTTATTAGTTTTTCCACACATTTCCCTCATCTTTCTCTCTCTTCTCTTATAGCCACCCTTGACCACCAACCGACCACCAACCGCCGCCGTTGACCACCACCAACTTCGACATTTTCGACCGCCACCACTACCATTTCAACCCTAACAAAATAATTAAGATGTGTATGTAACTATTTTTCCTTAATATTACTCCATTATTCATAGATCTAGAAAAATCAAAATTATTTTTCGTTTTTTTTTTTTAATATTCCAATAGGTGATGGTAGGAGATGGGGAGGGGAGGTGGGGCATTCGGGGTTGGGGTGGCTGAAGGGGCGGCGTCAAGTGGAAGAGAGGAGAAGTTAGGAAGAAGGGAGAAGAGAGAGATAGAAGAAAGGGATATTATCTAAGGTACCCCTGAACTTCCCGCTTTTATCCAGTGTACCCCCGAACTTTCCGACTTATCCAAAATGCCCTTGAACTTTGCGCTTTATATATTTGCAGCCACTTTTTTTGATTTTTCACTAACTACACTCTAACTCCGTCAGTTCTTCAAACCCACCTACTCCCAAATCTAGACCTGGCAAAAGTGACCCGAGACCCGAAACCCGGCCCAAAAATTTTGACCCGAACCCGAATTTCACCCGAAATGATATCACCCGTATTTGACCCGCACCCGGTTACACCCGTCCCGAACCCGATTATCACCCGAAGTCAATTAACCCGAAGTTGACCCGAACCCGTAATGACCCGAACTAAACTAGCCCGACCCGATTATCACCCGAACCCGAATAGACCCGTACTAAATTGACTTGAATATTTTGATTCCGCATACTATATGTCTAACCTTTGATTTAGTGATACGAGCATTTCGCGCCTTCAATTTTGTATCATATAAAGTGAGTACATTATATGACATAATGTTCCTCTTTTTCACATGGAACGAGTACCCAAACAACTTAATTTAATGTTTTTCATCTATATTTGGTCAATCAATCGAAAATAAATGTAAATAGTACAAATCTAATAATTATTTGTCTCGATTTTCAACTAGACCCGAATTAACCCGACCCGAATTGACCCGACCGGTATGAACCCGACTCGAACTAACCCGAATAATTTGACCTGTACCCGAATTTGACCCAAGAATGCTAGACCCGAAGTGGCCCGAACCCGACCCAACCTGAAGTGGCCTGAATATTGTAGTGCACCCGAATTGACCCGGCCCGAACCAACCCGACCCGAATGACCCGTTTGCCAGGTCTACCCAAATCCTCTCTCCTCACAAAAACTCATCTTCATCGTTTATAATAAGCCCAGAAAAATTTCCACAAAAATCCCAAAAACTCATTTCATTAATTTATCATCTTCAAAGTTCAAGGCCAGAAAATTTCCAATCCATTTCTTCTTCTTTTCCCCAATTTGTAAACCCCTTGGATCATTTTGATAAAACCCAGAGAAAGAAAGATTCCCAAATTTATCTTCATCTTCATCCCGTCACTTTCTCAACCCAAAATCATCCCAAATCCCACAATATTTGTTGCTATCCTATTTACCCATTTTAGAATAATGTTTAAAAAAGCCTAAATTGTATAACACATCTTCATCCCTTCTTACTTAAACCTTGAAAAAAAAAGTGAGATAAAAGCTTTCGTGATTCAACAGACGATGGTTGTCGATGACATGATCTAGTCAAGCCACGTTAGACGCCAACCAACTGTCTCTGTGAGGATCTACACTTTCTTCAGAGGTTGGGTATGTTTGGTTTTTGTGAGGAGAGAGGATATGAGAGAAGGTGGGTTGATTGTTTGAGAAGTTAACGGGGTTATGGTGTGGTTTGTGGAAAAAAAAAAAGAAAAATTGGCTGCAAATAGACAAGTCGCAAAGTTCAGGGGTACCACGGAGAAAGTCGGAAAGTTCAGGGGTACCCTGGATAATATCCCTAGAAGAAAAGACACGTGTGGTGGTGGAATTGGAGGTCGGCGACAACGCCGGCGAAGTAACCGGATCAAGGGCGGCCGGAGGGTGGTGTCTCCGGAGGGAGGTGTGGCGGCAGGTGTATCTTCGGCGGTGGCTCGTGGTGGTCCGGTGAGGGGTGGGGTTTTTGGGTGGGAGGAGAGAGAAGGGGGGAGAGAGAAATTGATTAGGGGGATTCAATTTTGTAACCTTAGGTTTTTGGTGGGATTCATTTTGAGGGATTGGAAAGGGAGTGGGAAAGGATTAGAAAACAAAAAATATGAAAACAAACACTATTTAACGGAGTGGTAATCGAATTCGTTATCAATCCCCCAAAAATGATGAACCAAACGCCCCCTAAGAGAGGAAACCTATGTTAAAACCTAATGCAAGAAGTCAAGGTTTGCTCAATTGCTCATGGATCATGGTCATTAAACCTACTTAATTTGGTTTGGTGCTTGAAGATTTAAATGAAGAAAAACCATGATTTTATCTAAGAGTGCCTTAAGTGGCTATAGTTTCAACAAAGCAGGCAACCGTTGGAGTACGGAAAAGGGCATAACCGCATTGTGGTCCAAAATTATGATGTGTATTAGAGCTTGTGCTTCCTTCAACAGCAAGATACAAACAAATGATACCAAGATTCAAGATTGTACACACTGATGATTAATTGATGATAAATTAATGAGCTATACGCAATTACGCATGCACAAGGTACTCAATCAAATCTCACCTTCACTTACATTGTTTCTCAATACAATATCTAAAAAGCAAAGGCAAGGGAAAAAAGAATAATGAAACAATCAAACAAATTCCCACTCCATATAATTTAGTGCACCAACAAAATTTTAGCTTACAAAGACAAAACAAGCATTCCCGACAATGCCACGACCAAGCTCGCCACCACTCGAGAAGAGGCTGAAGCATCCTTAGACGACGAGGGTGCTTTGTCATCGGCCTTGGAATCTGCGGAAGGTGCGTCAGCAGCAGGGGCAGGGGCCTCTGGGGCCGGAGCTGGGGCAGCCGTGGGAGGGATATCTGTCCCGAAAATTGCCTCTGGAAGGAGCACCTTGTCCACCTGGTAAATAGCAACCGGTGCAGTGGACCAAACACTGCTGCTAATCTTGGTTACACTCCAGCCAGTAGTCATGTGAATGGTGCCTGATGCATCGGTGAAATTCAAGGTGTAATCGCCACCAGCAAAGGACGGGACAGGCCCTACATCACTTAGGTTCCTAAAGTCGGCGAGGGAGTAGTAGTGTGGCAGGGCGTGGAAGAGGCAGAGCTGTTTAAGCTGGTCCTGGGTAAGGTTGGAGAGGGACGGCTTCTTAAGGGCTGCGAAGGCACTGTCCTTTGGTACGAAAAGGGTAAGACCTTCCTCAGTGTTGTTGGCTTGGTTTTGGAAGGTGTCAATGACTTTTGTGGACTGAAGGTAGCTTAAGAAAGTATGGAAAGGACCAGCAACACTAAGCAACTCGGTGATGTTTGCAATGTGTGGTGCAGGCGCAGGGGCTGGTGACGAAATTGGAGCTGCAACATGACCTTTCTTTTGAGCATTACCCAAAGAACAGCTCAACATCAACAAAGTGATGGCTAAAACAAAAGTTATGATTCTCTTCATTTTTTTCTTCGAGAGATCTTACCAATAGGTTTAAATCTCTTCGAATTCCTGCAATTTAACTAAAACCCATCAAAGATTAGTGCCTCGATAGTTGAAATTGACAGCAATATTTCCTTCGAAGTAAAACAGTTATATGCAATTTGTCCAGGGAAATCAAGTTTTTGAACACCACCCAAAAGCGAATTGTAGTGTGCTATTATAGTAAGGCGTAGATGACACATCTCAACCACTCAACCGAGGTGAAACACCACGAATTCTTTTAGATTCTTGACGTTTGATTTGAATACGTAAGAAGATTTTTAACGAAACATTATCAAGGGGACAGAGGAAGTAATATTAACCAAAACAGTATAATTATAAGCAATAAGGAAGCACATTAATCATTATTCATTACTTGCTGAAATGCTCTGATTTACAGAGGAAACCAGCACATTTTGCAGCTTCATGCAGAGATTAATGCAATGCATAAAATTAGTCAAAATCTAAACTTGATTTAACAAAAATCATCAAGAAGACAAAAACTTGAAATCTATCTTCTGAAAGTTCAAAGATTTGAGATCTTTTTTCTTAGATTTGATTAATTCAATAAGGAAAGTTCTCAAGTAACTTTGTGTAAGCAGCACATTTCCCTACTCACTAAAATCAAGGGATTAACTGCATAATAAACCACACTGAATGAAGCTTCATGCTGAAATCAAACTAATTACAATATTTATACTTTATTCAACTGAAAGTGCAGATCTTTCTACAATTTACAACTTAACTTCTTCAAATTAGTCAATTTTAACACTCATTACATACTAATCAGCAAACTTTTATCTCATTTTAGTATAACAATGTGTATGAACACCTGCAAAATGCAGATCTAAGCTCCGCTCAGCTCAAAGCAGATATAAGTGCAAAATAAATAAGTAAATAAAACACACAAATGCCCACATAATAATTCCAGTTTATAGACAAAACCCATCAGCAGAAACAATAGATCTTGAGCCAAACAATGCATAGAAATCAAATCATCAAACATTATTAGAAACTTATAAAAATGTAGTGGACTGACCTGAGAAAGGAGGAATTCAGAGAAAAGAAGTGAGAGAGGGGAGAGAGAGAGAGTGACAGAAGTGCAGGAGGTGGCTAAAAATGTGAGTGTATTTAAAGGGTAAGTTTGTTAGTGGAGCACTCCTATGATTTATAAAGTTAAATTCTTAGAAAAGGTGATTATGAGCTGTTTGGCTATTTTTTTAGATGTAAAATAAATAGAGATTGGGTTGGTGCAAAAATATACTCCGTATACGGTGACATCAATCCCTTTATAAAAGAAAAAAGAATACTGGAGTATTATAGTGTCATTTGCTTTGGAGTGTTTTGTGTGAAGAAGGGATGTAGAAATTGCTCATTGTTTGTAGGGTAGGATTTCTATATCATTCTCCCCACCTTATTAATAATATTATGTTATGTCTCCAACCTTGCACTCTAACCCTTGTTAATGTTATTGTTATTGTAATTGTAATTGTTACTGTTATTGTCGATGTTGTTAGCAGCGGTGGTGTTTTTTATGGGCCAAGGAGTGGTTAAATTAAATTTCACAAAAGCCAAAATAACTTGCGAAAATTATGAAATAAGTACAACACGTTCCCTTACTGAATTGCATAAAGGAACAACATTATAGACAACACAATCTCAAACCGTTTCAAAGGAGAAATACAAGAACTTAAAAAAGAACCAAGGAAATTGAAATATCCTCCTCAACAAGTCCCTACGACCTTCTATTGAATTTCTTCTCATGTATCGTCTTAAACTTTAAATGCGTTGCAGTTAAAAGAATACAACTTCTAGTGTGTCATTGTTGTAGCCTGTAGGTGGTGTTTTATTATCAATGTTTTATGAGAATACAAACCAAAGAAGTGTACAAAAATGGTTTTTAAAATGGTGAGATATATTTAAGCCATCTTAATGGAAAGTCATTAAATTGGACCTTGCAACTAAAAACATTGTTTGATAGAAGGAATTAAGATGTTCAAATGTCACCAAACCTACATAATTGTGTTGAATATTAACAAAATAATATGTTAGTTGAAATTGAGTAATTCATGATGCACAACACACTGCCTCTACATCATTTAAATAAAAGAGTTTGTGATACAACAACAACAACAACCAAGCCTTATTCCCAAAATGATTTGTGATATGAAAAAAAAAAAATTTGTGATATGAAAAAAAAAAAAAAAATTGTTTATCCTACCGATTTTAAAATAAGCAACTGCACTGCTTTTCCTTGCAAACGATATAATATTTGAGTCAAATGTGAATAGTGAAAATCGGGCGGTAGAAAACTGTCAATACAAAGGCAAAATTCGGAGAGTAGGAGACTAGTCGATATCGAATGTTGCACACTTGCACTGTTGCTGAGACTAGAAATAGCGCGACGTTTGCGTCGATTTGACTGGGTCGTCGCCCATGACTCAGACGGGATTGATGGATTTTGAACCAGGTAAGGCGGTGCGGGAAGCGGCCAATCGTAAGCGTGCTAAGTATGAGGCTAGGTGCGCTGCTTTGGGTTATGGCTTCCTCCCCTTCTCTTTCTCCTTTTTGGGGGAGTTGGAGCCTTCAGTTGTTGCTATGCTAAAGCGAATTCAGCTGTTCTCCAGGACGCAGGATATCGGGGCGCAGACTGCAACTTTTATTTTTACTAGGATTGGTTTTTCCATAGCAAAGGGTGTGGGGGCTCAGATCGTATCTCGGCTCCCCACCAATTTCTTGTGAAATATTTTGGATTTTTAGTATAATGAGGAATGGTAATAAAAAATGTGTACAAGAAATGGAAAACTTGTAAATGTAGGTCTCAAAACATTTTGGTTGGAAAAGGGAAAATTCGTAAGAGTGGGACCAACCAAATGATTTAGTTTTTCTGTTAGAAGGAGGCTGTCGGCGGCATTGCTTGTTAAGTTGTTAGATTGCTCGCAGTAAAAGCCAATCATATTCGCCCAAAGCCCGGTATCATGGGAAAATTGCCAACGTCAATTGTGTGTAAATTTGAGTGCACACGAAGTGGTAACCAAAGAATTGACGCTGATGCTGATTTTTCGTTCCCGGAATATATTTGGCATAAAAGTAATATTATTGATGTGTATTATTAATGTGATGTTCAATTTTTCCAGAGTAACTTCTAAAATTCAAGAGGTAAATTTTACTCTATAAGAGAGGTTGCTCGGGACAGGGAGAACCTTTTCGGCATTACAAATTCCATATCCTAAATGATCGGAAGGAACTTTCGATATCCATTTCACACGTGGAACCTTACCTAAGAGCAGGTTTCGGGACATGAACATGGACCCCAGAGATGGAATGTCGCACCTGCAACTCCTTCACTTGAGAGCCTTGAGTTGTTGGTTACACGGTTACACCGCATCAAAAAGCGCCATCAAAAAGCGCTCTATGGGAAATCCGAAGCTTTATTAGCGGAAATAGTACCAAGGATATCAAGGTTGGATAGCTTTTTCTCTCGCGGTATAGAAAAAAGATTTCCAATCAATCGGGAAACTCTATATCCGATAGAGGGAAACCTACTGTTTGCTTGCCATTGCAATATAGGAAACCCTTGGAGCGAAAGCCTCGGCCTGGAATTTTGCCCGAACCCGAACCAAGGCCTAAGCAACGAAGGGAAAGGCTCATAGGGTCATAGTACTTGTCTCCAGCCCATCTCGCAAAATGGTTGGCTCCCTAGAATGGGTAGCCTAATGGTAGCCCAATCCATAACCTCAAAGGCTAAAATATACGAAGTAGACATGATCTTTCTTTCAAAGAACAGCGATAGTGTGCCATCCTATTGAAAGCTCGAAGTTATAGTTGGACCTCTTTCTTTGGCATCTAGCCACATAATGCGTGAAACCTTTCACAATGACTTTGAACCTACTGCATTCCTAATAGACGTAAGTCAAGTTTGAATAATCTCGTAACAACCCAACTAAGTGCTAATTGGTCAAGGTCTAAGGCATTACCTATGTAAGCTCAACTCAATAAAGTGGACTCAATCAAGTTGGTGTTTGATCTAAGACTAATAAGTTCCGCACAATAGATAAAATACAAAATGGAGATTCCCATGAATTACCAGGAGTGTAAAAAGGAAAATGTATGATTCATTGATTCCTCGTGCGTTTTCACATCTAAAGTCGATGAGCTAGAGCAGGAACCCGAGTTTTTCGAGCTAGACCTAGAGATGCTTAGCTCACTCAACTCGTAGCACTGATAATGTTTGTAACTTGAACCAGCTTTGACAAAGTCATTTTATCAACTAAAAGGAACTAGGATCGACACAGGAGTGGATGCAATATCAGAATGATCAGATTTCAGCCACATTCATACACGCTTCAACCTTAAAGTACAAGGTAATCAAACACAAACAGGCAAACAGCCTACAACATTCGCCATTGGCAAGATGATCCTGCTTAGTTTATATGAACACAAAAGTTACAGATTGAAGAGATCTCCATTGGAGTAAAGACTTTGACTCTCAATGTAGGTGGAACAATGGCAAAAAGTCGTGTTTTTGTTTCTTTCTTAAAAAGGAACACACGCAAAAAAAAAAAAAAAAAAAAAAAAAAAAAAAAAAAAAAAAAAGGAAGTATTATCACGGGGAAGACGAGAAGAAAAAAGAAAAGGGAAGGCTATGTTAAACTTTTTAACAAGAAACTGAGCTTCTGGGGTGGTGTGATTAAGGGCAGACAGACTTGGATGTAATTTTGGTGAAATGTTTCGACATTTGAGAACAACCACCTCCTCCATTTATGTAGTTAGCCAATCTTTACGAATGTCAAATGTGTAATTGATCTCCAAATAGCACTTGTTATCATCATCAAGAAACTGCAAAATAAGCGAAAATATATCATTATTGATTCACATCCCAAAACAAGGATAATAGGCTTTGAAAAATAAGACACACAGGACTGAGTAACTTTTTTTTTTTTTTTTTTTTGACGAGAAGGACAGAGTAATTGAAAATGAAAAATCTTCAAAATGTGGGAAGTTGGGTGTTGACTCAATTGTGAGAGTAATGCTGAAGTCTGAAATTAAGTTAAGTTAGGAAACATGATTGCATTGAGCATCCAGCGACATTTACTCCAAGCCTCTGATAATCTCAAATTATTCATATATCTCAAAGGCAGAGAAACACAAAAATCACTCTAACTGAGACGTATTCATTCTTTAAACAGAAAACTTGCAGTTTGTCAAAGAGGGGATCCTTGAAATAAAAGAGATCCTTCCACATGCAGAAAGTGGATGAGGTTCGAGATTTTGTTTGATTTCTCATAGTGACAAAGGATCAGACTATACATGTCTAGAGCAACCTAGTTCGGGTACTTGATCATTAACGATATCTTCTACTATAATTACAACTTTACGAGTATTTTAAAGCCATGCTGTGTTGTTGGAAAGAAATGAACATGTTTGTCGAATGAGATCCGACTGACCTTAGTTCTTGCAGTGTATGACCCACGGGCAAAATAACCAGACGGGGTGGTTTCCTCTGGCATCTCATGTGTGTAGGGCTCTGCCTGAGGACTGAAGGTTCCAAGCATCTCTTTTGTGCTATCCACTGAAGAAATCTCAAGTAAGAACCATAACTTACGACCAACTTTAAATTAATCAACAAACACCAAATCTTACCTTTCATGCCAGTTTTCCACACTGTGTTGCTGTATTTGAGTCCTACAACAATGTTGTGGTTAACCTGGAAAGTGAACCTCAACTTGTAGCGACTACCTTCCTTTAATGTAAACCACGGCCCATTCGGTTTTCCATCCTCTGGAATTAACAGGAAAATGTCGGGTCTGTCCTGAGAGACGATTGCAAGACTTAGGATCTTCACCTCTGGTTCTAGAGCTTCTGCAGTAAACAAGCCACTGAATGTTACAGCATCACAAGTTCACTTATCACAAATCTGTTCATAAAATAGCATAATGAAACTCATACTACAAAATATAGATCGGTTATAGAAATAGCACTACAGTTTGAAACGGGAAGTTAGTCCACACATAACACGTTCTTCTCCTTATTTGTCACTAAAAGGTGTAAAACAAGAACAAAACACTTAAGTTTCCTCAGAGTTCAGCATGCAAAGAAGTGTTAGAATAGTTCACAAAAAATTTTCCATAGAGCATTTGGTTGTACAAATTGCAGTACAGGAAATTTATCTCAATATTTCTACCCTGTTTGTATTTACTATTAAAAAAAAGGAGGCTTGAAGTTTCCTCAAAGTTGAACATGCAATGATGACTTAATTCTGGTTCAGCATGGAATGCACCTACCAGAAGCTGATCTTCATCATGTTTGTGCAAAAAGTTATTGAGGATAATCATCACTTATTATGAGTTACAAGCCACATTGCACATAATCTATTGGAGCAGTAGCTTCAATACAGTGGGCCTCAAACATCAGTGAAAAGCAATCATCCTTTTTCTCATGGCAGGACCCTTCAACCCAAAGAATCATCACTAGGTGAATTTAGTGAGTTAGAGTCACGCAATAGAGCTAAGCCTAAGATATGTCTATCAATAGAAATGTGTCGGCATACAGGCACCAATGTTCCATGCCACAAACTAGCAAGTTCATCTCACAACTCATAAGCATGGTCGGAAATACACAAACCCAAGTTACATTTTGACAGAAACGAACAAACAAGTTGAGACGTGAGAGTACGGTATTAACCAGCACCCAAACACCAAAATCCTGACTTAAATGTTAAATGCAATTTCAATTGCAAACTACAATGCGTATGTAGTCCAAATTTTATCATCCCCTTCCTCTCCTCGCGTAACATAGTTTCTTGTTCACCCTACCTTATATTGCCCTTCAATAGGTTAAGGTGTGCAAGCAAGCAAATGATTACAACGACATAACCTCAGTGCCAAAATGATTTTGGCTCGGCTAATAAAAATCGTTGCCTCGCATAGTCAATAGGTTAATAGATAATCATTGTTGATACCATGCAGCAAATTTGGTCGTTAAGTAATTTGATTAACGACAACTACATTCCTTAAATAGCAAGTTGCAAAGGCATCCTTCTAAAATGACTTCGATCAATTAACATCTCTGCTTAGTACTTAATCACGGCAAAAACACCGAGTCTTTGACTAAAGCAACGAGAAATGTAACACGAAAAGCTTAAAATGGATATGATCTTGCATTCAGACGCCACAACACAACATACTATAGAGGGAGATTCTGATTAGTACATTTCACTAAGCTTACAATTAACAGGATTCAAAATTAAAAAAAAAAAAAAAAATCCAACATAATGGAATCTACAAAACAAAATACTCCTTATTCAACTATTATTGATAAATCATTACAAAAATCAACACATAACAAAAAAAAAAAAAAAAAAAAAAAAGAAGTGGGTGAGAGAAAATTACCTCCAAGTTCAGTGAAATCAACAGTTCCAAGGAGCTGTTCTTTCCACTTTCTCAAACTCTCATCATCCTATTGTCAAAATTTCACCATCAAATTTCTCAAAATTCACCCAAATTATAGAAATTACACGAAAAATGGACATCAATTAAGATTAAAAAAAAAACCTTATCCTTTTCGAAAGTCTCTTTAAGAGTATACTGAGGACCCAAATCAAGTTTTCCATCATAATCTTCATCTTCATGATCAGTTGTACAGAGAGACGCTTCACTCATTTGTCTCCCAATTTTTTCTGTCGCATTTTCTTCTGTGTTTGCTCCACTCTGCTCTCCAACCTCTTTGTTCTCATCAAATCCCATTTTTTATTTTATTTGTTTGTTTGTGAATTAATCCGAATTATATCAATTCATCAAACTAAAAAAATCCAACAAAAGGGAAATGTAACACTGACCCAGAAGACAAAATAGGTTGAATTGAATACCCTTTTCAGGAAATCAATCAAAAGTTACAGAATAGGAAGATTGGGCAATTGAGAAAATGTGGTGATATATCCCAAAAAAGGGAATTTTTTTATTCGAATGAAAGTATGAAACAGAGGAAATAATACTAGAATGTGAGGGAGAAGATGTGAAAAGAGGAGAGAGAAAGTCAAAAGGAGAGAGAGAGAGAGTGGTGGACTGGTGGTTTGTGAAGAGAGGGAGTTGTGGCGTTGTGGTGTTGGGTTGTTGGGTATAACTGATTATTAGAGAGAGAAACTGAGAAAGTGGAAGTAGTGGGAAAAAGGTCTTTGTGGTGATCCGGAAGGTCCGAGAGGAGAAAGAGAGAAAAGAGATCGTGAGGAGAACTACTGAAAAATTGTACTCGTATGTGTAATCGCGCACGCACACTCAGCCGGAGTTTGAGGAAGGGCTGAAATAATACTACTCCCTCTAATTCTGAATGATCTTTTTGTTTCCTTATTGAGCCAATTCTAAATAATTATTTACTTTTCTTATTTGTTATGTTATTTGTGGTCCTAATGGACTATGACCCACTCACATTCATTTCTTACCACATCTAACTACGTACAAAAAACTCTGTGTCATTTCCATTGTGGAACATCAAAGTGAACATGAGGGAGTAATACAAGTCTGTCATTAGCACTTGTTTGTTCTGGTCTGTTGTTGCGTTTTCGGACTTTTTTTTTGTTGTTGTTAAGAAATTAAGATTTTATTCATCCAATGCGAGAATAAAACGAGTTTTACAAAAATAGAAACCACTAAAACGACTAAGATGCATTTTAAATATCAACTATTTCCTTACTTTCAATTTTTCTTAGCCAACTTAGGATTTTAAGACAAACTAAGTACTTAATGCTCAATACTATGCTACAACTTTTTTTGCCGAGAGTTCATGAAAATTCGCTGATTCCTTTCTCTCTCCAGATGCAGTAGACAGTGGTTGCAATGCTGCATATCGCCCACTTGATTCTCCAAGACTTGTGATTTTTATGCTTAGCCAACCAATCAAGCTCATGTTTCAGCCTCCAACTTCTGTTCTGCATTCCAACCCAGGCTAACATGTTTTGCCAGATTTCAGCAGAAAAGCCACGCTTAAAGAATAGGTGGCCATGGGTTTCCTCAGCTTTTTGGCTGAGAATACATCTGTTAGTGATAGGAAGCCCTCTCCTCCTGATGTTATCTATAGTAGCCAGCTTACCCTGTGCTGCTAGGCTTGTTATAAAGCCATGTTTTGACATTACAACAGAGTCCCAAGCTGTCTTACTCCAACTCCCCTTTGGGGAAGGATCTCTGAAGTAGTCATAGGCTTTCTTCTCATTACTATTTGAGTGCCAACTGGTTACAAGTTCATAAGAAAATTGTTCATACCCTTCTCTTCTCAGAATTTCATCTCTTATGTGCATAATGTCTTTCCAACTCTCTGGATCACTTTGTTTGCTGTTTATTTCCCAGAATTTTCCTGCTTTAAGGCGGTTACCTTGACCCAAGCAGACCAGATATTATCCTGATCCTACAAGATTATCCCAATCCACTTGCACATTAGAGCCTTATTCCAAGATAAGATCTCTTTAATTTTAAAAACTGCTTCATCCCTCGGCATACAAGAACTCTTCCAGCTCTTAAAAGCTCATCTTTCTATGACCTTCTTCTATATTCCACAAAATGTCCTTGCAAACCTTATTAATTCTTTTTATCACATTCTTTGGGAGCAAAATGCTGGCACACCAGTAATTCTCCAGACCAAACACTACAACATTAATGAGTTGTACTTTTCCTGCATAAGACAACATTTTTGAAGACCAGTGCTGAATTCCTTTACTTATCTTTTTAATCAGCATTTGATAAAGCTCAGATTTGAGCTTTTTGGTGTGGAGAGGAAGACCCAAGTATCTAAATGGGAACTTACCCTCTGTAAATCCTGTGACCCGTAGAATCTGACTTTTGATCTCAGCTTTCACTCCACCAAAGTAAATCTCAGTTTTGGCTTGGCTGGCCTCCAACCCTGAGATTTTAGCAAAAGTGTCCAGACAAGATGTTAGAGCTTTTGCTGAGGGTACATCACCTCTAGTATAGATCATGATATCATCCGCAAAGACTAGGTGAATCAGCTAAATTTTCTTGCATTTAGGGTGTAGAGAAAATTGATTAGTAGTGACCATATCCCTTAGGTATCTCGAAAGTATCTCCATACTTAGAACAAAAAGGTAGGGAAAGAGGGTCTCCCTGCCTTATTCCACATTTCCCAGGGAAAAAATCCTCATGGTTACCATTAATCTTCAGGGAGTAGTAGGGGGTGGTAATACAACCCATAATCCAGCCAATGAATTCCTTGGGGAAGTTCATAGCTTCCAGCATTTGCTCGATAAACCTCTAGTTTACAAAATCGAATGCTTTGTGAATATCTACTTTGATCAAACACCTGGGGGAGATATCTCTTTGATCATAACCTTTGACCAAGGCTTGTGAAGTCATGATGTAAAAAATATTCCTTCCCTTGATGAATGCAGCCTGCTCTTTACCAATAATATTAGAAAGAATGCTCTGCAACTTGTTAGCAAGAACCTTTCTCACTGCTTTGTACAATGTAGAGCAGCAGGATATAAGTCTGAAGTCTGTAACTTGACTAACATTCTCTTTCTTTGGAATCAAAGAGACAATGGTAGCATTAGCTTGCTTAGGCATGGTTCCTGTTTTGCTTTGTAAAATCTTCATGAATACTCTCCCAATTTGTCTTAAAAAACCTCAAGCCATTTTGACCTGAACTTTTATTTGCATCCATGTTAAACACAACTTGCTTAATTTCCCCTGCTGTGATTGGGGAGATCAGCTGTTGCTGATGATTGCTGGTGAGAACTCATTTCCTCACAAAACCATAATTTAACTTTTCTATGTTGTGGTCTTGTCCCAGCAAATACTGATAATAATCCAAGAAAGCATCAACTACCCCTTTCCGATCTTTGTGAACCATTCCATGTATGCATGTTCATAATTTGGCAATAATACTCTGATTCTCCCTTTCAGCTATTTTAGCAAAGAAAAACCTGGAACTGCAGTCAGCTTCATTGATGTATTTAACTTTAGTCCTCTGACTGAGCATGCTAAGTTCAGCCTACTTAAATTTCAGGTATTCTTCCTTTAGATCATTAACTTCCTCAATAGTTCTCTGATTTTGAGGATTATTCTGCAAAGATATTTGACCTTCCAATAATCTTTTCTTGCATTCATCCACTCTTTTGCTCAGATTAGAAAAGTGTTCCTTATTGAGCTGATTTAAGCCATGCTTAACATTCCCGAGCTTTTGAAAGAGCTTGTAAATAGCAGTGTCTGAAATAGGAATTTTCCAGTCAATTTTGACAATATCACCATAATTTTTGTGATCCCCCCAGCAGTTCAAATACTTAAAAGAACTTTTTCGGACTTTTTGGATTGTGCATGGCATTTGTATTTTGTAGTGACTACATTACTTTCTCCTTCTCCAATTAGTGTTCCACGGGTCAAATCAGCCCGCAAGGGTGTGGTTTGATAGTTGAAAAGTGGAATTTTATCTACTCCCTCCGGCCTAGTGGGATCTTGGACTATTCCACTTTAGGCCGTTTCATTCATTTCTTGGCTTTTCCTTATTGGGAGGGACTTTTGCTTAATTAACTTTTATATTAGGAGCTAACATAATACTAAACCCAACTAATTAAAACCCTCATCATTCTCTCTCATCCCCTCCTAATCCCACAACCATTCAATCCCGCACCTCCCCTCCTCACCCACCACCACGGCCACCACATCGGCTACCACCCCGAGGAACAACCGTCGCTGACAGTTCCTGCCCCCTTCCCGGCCGCCTCTCCCTTTGCCTTCTTCTCGATCCTCTTATGCGTTTTCCCTCTCCTCCCTTCCTCCACCACTCACCTTCTAGGTAAACGGTGCTGTCACTTGGGGGATTGGGGTGGGGACTGACGTCTTCTCGATGTAGATCGACAATCGAGAGAAAGGGGTGGAGATCGGAGCCACCAGCAGGAGGAGAGAGAAAACGGGTGAGGGGTCGAGAAAGAAGGAGGGAGGAAAGATGGGTGTGAAACGTTGGGTTTGGGGTCAATCGTACTGAGCGTCGATGCCGGCTAGCTACTCCGGTAATGGTGGAAGTGGTGGCGGGGTCCGGTGTGCGGCACGGGGTGACTGTGGGGAGAGGAGAGAGAATAATAGCAAGTTGTGGTTTATTTAATTATTAGGATTAGTCCCTACTCCCCCACTTAAGTTTGTAATCAGTCCGTCTCCTTGGTTTATGTGCCGAAATGAAAGTCCAAAATCTCACTGGAATAGAGAGATTACTTGATATCAACGTCAAATCTCATTTAAGGTGTTATGCTTAATATTGTGACTCTCTGATTCTCTACTTACTACATGCAAATGTGTCTTATATTACCTGATTGTGTGACTTGAAGAGTGTTTCGTATACCCGCGGGGTTTACCCATAACGCATTAAAGGTAGCGGCCGCGTGGTTAATTTGCCATAGAAGTGTAAAACTACGATAAAGGGTTTTTTTCCTACTTACATACGAGCATGTTAGATAATCATCTCAACCAAAAGTCTAGACTAATATATGTATATATATGTATATATATTTGTACAAATGAGCAGCTAATGCTAAAGGCCGGCTCTGATAATTGATCTTCAAAAAGATTGAAAAATGGATAAATACATGAAACAAAACGGGCCTCTGGCTAACGCTAATGTCAGACAAAAGAACTTCCCTTTA